>JAPMNP010683157.1:0-10718 GCA_029874935.1 Atherina boyeri | reverse complement strand
GGTCTGGAAGTTCGGTCTGGCGTTGCTCCGTTGAGGAGCAATTATGCTCGAACAAGAGCTGTTCGGACCAATCAAAATTGGGCTTATGACGATGGACAGGTGAGCAACAGTAACGTCATCAACCACGTCACCAAAGAGCGCTTGGGTTGAATTTGTTTACAACAAAGATGGCTGCCGCTGGAGAACTGAGATGTGTAGATTCTGCCATCGTGTCTCTTCTAGAAGACATCGACAGCACATTCATTTTAAAAGAGGAACAGATAAATGCGATCAAGGCATTTGTTAATCGGAAAGAAGTCCTTCCTACGGAATTCGGCATACGTGACACACTCCGTTGCTCTGATTGGTTATAGGTCTTTCCAACCGAGTGTAGAGGCATTTTTTTTTCCTGGTTCAGTTGAAACACGTCCCATAATCACAGCCCAATGGAGCGGTATCACACTCACATTCTGACTAGAATTGAGTATGGCTACGTCATTAACGACGTCCATGATTTCCAAAAACAATTTGAAATGTGGACTCATCAGACCACAGCACACTTTTCCACTTTACGTCAGTTCATCTCAGATGAGCCTGGGCCTGGAGAAGCCTGCAGCATTTCTGGGTATTGTTGATATATGGCTTTGGCTTTACATGGTAAAGTTTTAACTTGGACTTGAACATTTAGCGATGGACTGTTATCTGACAATGGTTTTTCTGAAGTGTTACTGAGCCCACGTAGTGATATCCTTTACAGAATGATGTGTTTTTAATGCAGTGCTGCCTGAGAGATCGAAGGTCATGGGCATTCAGTGTTGGTTCTTGGCCTTGCTAGTTAAATGTAGAGATCTCATCAGATTCTTTTGATGATATTATGGACTTTAGATGATGAAATTTAAAAAAAAAATTTGTAACTGTATGATGAGAAACATTGTTCCTTTAACTATCTAATAATTTGCTCACCAGTTGTTCCCCAAGCTGTAAACCGCACCCCATCCTTGCTTGTAAACGACTGAGTCTTTCAGGTATGCTCCTTTTACACCCAATCATGACAATCACCTGTTTACAAAGAACCTGTTCCCCTGTGGGACGTTTCAAACAGGTGTTAGAGTGTTCTGCAGATTTCCCAGTCTTCTGCTGCCCCTGTATCAGCTTTTTTGGAACGTGTTGCAGGTATCAAATTCAAAACTAGAGAATATTTGCAAAAAAACAAAACAATATCAGTTTGAACAATAAATATTTTGTATTTGTAGTGTATTCTATTGAATATAGGCTAAAAAATGATTTGCAAATTACTGTAATCCATTTTAAATTAAATTTTACACTGTGTCCCAACTCCTTTGGAAATGGGCTTGTACTCTACAGCATGAAGGAAGGAAAAATAAACAAACAAGACACCCCGAAAAAACATTTATAATTGTCAGAGAGAAACAAAAATAAACAAAAATAATTGTTGTCTTGTTTATAGTGGATGTCCTTGAACCAACAATGAAAGAATTCAAACTTCACCACTCATTTTCCAACTCAGTGAAACACTGAAATTGCTGAGTGGCCTTCACATTTTCTTTTTATACCAGATGAACTTTTATTCTACTGGAAATGTATTTAAAGGTTAATGCAGGTGTTCAGCCAACACAAAGTTAAGAATGACTCAGATGACATCCCACACAGTAGGATAAGAGCTCTAAAGAAGTAAACAGTCTTGTTCCACACCATCACATAAAGAGCAAGTGGGAGATTATGTGCTGACGAGACCATTTGATGGACTTTAATTTGAGACTAATAAAGACCGCAGAAACTGAAGATGGTAAGAACACTTATTTGACAAACATGCTTAACATAAATTTTTCTAAAACAAATTGGAAGAAAAATGAAAGTTTGACAGCATCATCAAGGAGTGCTACTAGGACTGTGGCTGCTCAGCTACTGTGTGAAAAAACACTGCTCCAAGTGACATGTCAAATGTTTAATAAATAAGTCCACTATGTTACACACACTATAGGTGTGAACAAATACCAATAACAGGATTTTTCCAAAAATTGCTTTCAACTGACTGAATTATGTTAAGACAGCGTGATGATGTCTGGTTTTCAAATCAGTTTTGCAAACATAGAAAATGGTAAAGACAGGTTGTATTAAATAACACATACATCAATATATGTTTTTCTATTCAATTATTGGATGCGTAAACAACATTACTGTCATCATCTTCACAGTTTTTTCTGTCTTAATGCAACCATTATTTTCTTTTTTAAATAAGGATACAATTGGTCCATCTCAACATGGTTGCTGGGTGTTCATGGTTCCAATATTGTGTGTGCATGTAGAGCAGTTAATAGAAGTTACACTGGCTTAAGTCAGCGTAAATTCCAGTCATCCATATCATAAAAAAAATAAAAAAAGAATACTGGTTTTCTTTGTTCAAGCTCTTAAAAAAAGTGGCCTTTATTTATTAATTCACTGTTGATTGGAAGCAACAAGATACGAGCTGTAGTACATAGTGTTCCATGTGTTCCATGTGCTCAGATAAAAAAAAAAAAAGAATAGATAAAAATAAAAATTTTGCAACACCAGGAAATGTAATAAACAGCTCGTTTTAGGGTAAAGAAGGAAAATGTACGTGGGTGATCGAGTCAATCACTTGATTTTAATCTATTTAAGCTGCATTCCACTTCCTACAGAGCTGACTCAGAGAGATTTCACAACAAATAAATAAGAGCTGAAAGTGGCTGCAGTGAAGGACTGGGAGAGCATCATCTGGGAGACAAAAAGCTTTGGTACAGGAAGACATCAGCAGAGGCTTTAATTGCTGCCAAACTGTTTATTATGTACAAAGACTTTTGCTGCTATAATATACAGCAAACACTTTGGGTAGTGTTATGTATAATGAAAGGTGAATTATAAATGGCTAAAATAAAAATAAGTAAAATGAGTAAAAAAACAACATACTATAATGTAAATGTTTACATTATGTAGAGAGTGAGAAGTTACATTTAGGGGGAATGTGTCATGAGCGTGAAATCAATTCTACCAATTTAACAATGTTTAACTTTCTGTGGAAATATGAAACTACTGTTTGTTCTGCTACAGATGGTGGTCGAATCAAACACTACATCACTGCTGAGACATGACAGCCGTTAGCAAAGACATTGAACATAACATAATTTTATGAGGCGTTACTGCAGGTGTGAGGCACATTTATTATCCTCATCTTCAGAAATTAATCTATTTGATCAGAGTGAGAAGCATTGCAACTCTTATCTGTGTGTCTGTGTATCAGATACTGAGCTTATAGCCATGCATTTGTAGGCAAATGATTGTACCCAGCTGTTAAACATGAGCAGGGAAGAGAGATGACCATTGTTGCATTATACTCCATCTGTGGCTGTTGACGGCTTAAACCTGCAATCCAACAATCTCAATATAAAATAAAAAATCTCAACACATATACATTCCAATCTCTACAGTTATGTTAGTGTTTAACAGGAAAAAGTAGCAGACAAACAAGCACATATTCGCAGATGCACAAAATTTGCTTCCCTGTGCAGTTCTGCTCCCAGCCATCGATCTCTTCATCTATGCATTATCTATATAAAATATATAAGTTATTTCTAGAAGGTTTGATGAGTATCGTGTTTTATTAGTGCCAAAATCTGTGCGCATAAAAACCATAATCAGCGAGCATAAAGACCACTCTCTACGGGCTCGCCGTTAATCTCTATGTGCCCGCCGTCACTCTGCCAAAACTCTGCAAAGGAGAGCGAGGAGAGCGAGCAGAATGCACACTTTGGGGAGAGGCACTGAATAGACAGACCCCCAATGCCCCTCATTTCTGATTGGCCACTACTGTCTCTAGGTCAGACCCAATTCGAGGCAAAACTCAGCAAAGGCGAGCGCTTAGAAAGAACAGAGAGAGACCACGGGCGTAGAGATAGTGACGGCGAGCGTTCAGAGAGTGACGGAGAGCACGTATAGAGAGACTGCGAGTGCGTAGTGGGTGTCAGCGAGCGCGCAAAGATTTACGGCGAGCGCGTAGAGAGTGGTATTTATGCGTGCGGATTTTGGCACTAAATTGACACCACAGGAGAGCCTGCCACAAATGGAATAATGCTTAAACCATAGCTAGGGCCTTTTCTGTCATTGCCCCCACCTTTTGGAACTCGTTGCCTGACTATATCTGAGACCCACACAGACCCTGCCATTTTCAAATTCCTACTAAAAACTCATATTGAGCTTTTCTTGTTGTATTGTTTTACCTGCTTGATCTCAGTTTTTAATGTACTAGTTGCTTTTACTTTTTTCCATGTAAAGCATCCTTGAGTTTCTGAAAAGGGCTATACAACACCAATAACACCAAAAACAATTGTAACGATAACACAAACAACAATAGTGACAATAATAATAACAACAACAATAGTGACAACAATAACAATAATAATAAATTATATTTTCTTATATTTAACTTTATTTTTTTTTATCCCAGTGATCTTTACCTTAGCATTAGCAGAGATCTCCTGTACTCCTTTGGTTGCAGCATCCTTGATGATTGGAGTGATGAGGCCTTTATCTGTGGCCACGGCGATTGAGATATGGATTGAATCAAGAGCATGGGGTCCATCACCAGACCAAGTCACATTCACCTCAGGTATTTCCTGGGACAAACAGAATGAGAGGTCAGCCCGGGTCGTGTCTGATGTAAACCTTTTTACCTTTGGTTACATGGTGCTTTAGAGCAGTTTATATGCAGTCTATATATGTGGAGAAGCTAATTTAAGTGTGACGAAATACCAGAGTTGTCACCTTAATAGTAAAAGATCATCACAGCAAATGTGAAGGGAAAAAAAAACAAAACAAAAATCAGTTTGTTGGAGGATGTTTATCGTCACTACGTTGCATGGGAATCTGTTAACTGCCTCCAAAATGTGCAGTTTTTTTGCTGGTACTTGGGTCAGCTTGGGTCAAAGTACATGACTTATCCCAGTTCTCTAAGATGCACTGTTACACAAGCAAATTACATGTTAGTCTAGTGCAGAACCCAGTCCAAAGAGGTATTTGGTCATGTGGGATGTTCTACTACCAATAACAACAAAACAAACATGGTGTCTAAACAAGAGAGTGCCTTGTTGTGCTTTTGGTACGTGACGCTCACATTAAGTGGGAAATGTGCATGTATGTTCCACATTCTTCACATTCAACAAAACAGATGCAGCACATAGCTAGATTTCTCAGCTGCTGCTTGTTCTTTGATATATGCATTAGGAGGAGGGTGGGACATTAATTAAAGTGGGTACAATAATTCATGGGAAGTGATAGAAAAGTCTCTGCAGCATTTCAAATTCTGACTGGAATAACTAAATTACACTGTCGGCAAGAATTTCTAAATTCAAATGACAAAACAGATTCTTTAACTCGAACAACAGTATCCTAATAATATCCTAGTAATCTGTTTAGAAATAATAGATAAGTAATATAAACAGGCACTCTTAAAATTTTTATATGATCTGCATAACTTGCTCAGGGGTGCCAAAGAAATCATTAATAATATAGACTAGAACTCCTGTATGCCCATTAAATTAGCAAAGAAATAAAACCTAAATGATCAGATATTTATAGGCAAATAGCAATTATAACTTTAAAGAAAAAGCAAAAGGTTAAATGACAAATGCACAAAAGAGTTTAAAAACTACACAGATTCACAGGAATGGGACACAACAAAAGAAATTTCAAGATTCTGTACAATACTTACTTTAAGTGCAACAGCAGCTGCTTTGATAATGAAATCATTAACAGACACTTTGATCTGTTCTGAAAAGATAAAGAAGAGAGAAAATGTTTTACTTTATTCGAGCTCTCATAAAATTCGACATTTGCTTTTCTGCTACGTCACCCCTTGTACCATTTTTAGGGATATTTGTGCATTTTTCTTCAAACATTCACTCATTTTTAGGAATGAATACTTCAAATGCCAGTCTAATTATCTAAAACATTCCATTATCTATTACAAAAAACCCAAAACGTAATTAATATTCATTTTGTAGTGTCAGATACTCCCGTTGGACACCTTTGTGTGAAAAACATGCATGCATAAAAACTGCTATAAAAATCCTTTTATCATTTCGGGGAGAGAGAACAGCCTCTTTTAAAGTCTGAAGAGGCGCTTGAGCAGAAACATGGCCTTCTACTTTTGCTGTACTCAAAATCAAAAACAACTGTTGATATGTCAATGCACCTGGCTGCTTTCACAGCCAAAGATAAACATGCAGCTTTGGAACTGCTGCTGCCAGCTCTACCAGAAGGAGAGGTGTGTGCTGGTTGTGCACAGGCCTGAAGAAAGAGGTCATCCACCACCAACATCAAATGTAACAGGTGCATTTGCAGAGAGCACCCGGTCAAATGAGAGTATGTGACACTAAATATAAAATACTAATGCAATAAAATCATATTTAGATACAATCGTTAACATATGAAAGACCCGAATCACCACCAAATCCCCATCATTCCGCGTTTCATTATCTGAGCACTAGCCTAATTAGTTTTTGATAAGTTATTTGTAATACATAATGAAATAATTCAAAAGAAGAAAATGTTTTAAAGGGATAAATAGTGGAAATGACTTAATGTTTGGTATTTGTTAGTTATTCAAGAAATAAAAAAGAAAAACAGAAAAAAAAGTACAATGGTTTAATAGTAATTTTCTGTGCATTCTGTTAGCCACACAGATGTCCAAAGAGTTGCAAGCTTGAGGAGGGCACAGGAGTTAATATTTTAGAAGAAGACAGAGTAGCTAAAGGACAGTGGTCCTTAAAACCCCCAAAAACTAAATAAAACAAAACAAAATAAACAGAACTATTCTGTAAAAGCATCCTAAGGTCTAATAAATAAAACATGCAGATTAAAACCTCCATTTAAGACTTTTCTGTGACAAATGATGACATGCTTGCAGATGTGAAAAAAAGAACAACAAAAAAACGCTATTCTGTATATTATCAACATGAACTGCAGATTATCAGAACCAACTTGACTCTGTAAAGATTTAGGTGATAGAACTTTCTCTGTTTCCTTCTGTGATAGCAGAGGACCAGGCAGGTTTGGAAAGGCCTGCCAGCTTTTTCGAACGTCCAGTAGTGCAGTACCAGACAGACAGTTATGAACGCTGTGAGCAGGATGATTAATGAGCTAACCGTGAAATCGCACTGCTCCTGAACAATGAAGGACCGCAAAAACAACCGGCGAGAGAATCCCTCAGTACACACACAGCCTCGCTAATAGGTCTGGAATTGCCGTCCCATTTCCTCCATCACAGAGACAGCACCCAGAGAGATTTACTATTTGTTCGACACCGAGGCAAAGTTAAGCTAAATAAAGCCAACTACACTATGGTGCGTTGAGCTAAATGTCTAAAAGTGGGAAACGAACAAACTACTTCTGCTGCATCGACATACTAAGCATGTTAAACAGCTGATACAGTAAAGCATTGTTTTAGTTGTAAGAAAGTTGCTGAACGACAGACATTGTGACACATGAATGTTCCCTTTTCTTTGGTTATGGCGTTCCCTCCTTAACTTTCAACACTTATATCCTGGGGTCTGTTGCACAATGAACTGAAGTTTAAGAAATAACTGTCACCAGGTTTGACCATAAGGCTGAGAAAGCAAAGAAGTATTTGCTAAGATGTGGGAGGAAACCATTGTGTCCAGCCAATATCTAATTTCTTAGTCAAGGTTTAGGCCATCTAGCTAGTCTGTAATAAGTATAATGTTAAAAAACAAAACAAAAAAAAAAACACAAATCTTCTGAAATGGAGTGAGCTACTTTAACTAGCAGGAGGGCCCATCCTATGATGGAAAATCGAATTCTATTAGTTATAGATATAGTACATACATGTTTTTTCCTGTTTCCATCACTTTTCTAAATTTTTCCAATAATACATATTTGTTGATATTGATAAGAATGCTAAAATTTGAAAAAAGATAACATGGAAACACTTTTTTTCCACCCAAATAAGATTTGACAAAGCATAAATTTGATACACCTGACTTCTGAAATGGACATGAGAGGCTATTTCTGTTTTGCCCCAGTAAAATATATTTCTGAGGACCAATATCCATTATTTGATCAGGGAGGTGGCTCTGTTTCTTTTACTTCAAGGTTTTATTTCTGGTGCAGTGCCTGGAAATGCGAACATCCAATTTGCCTCTTCATTCTTGCAACACGACGTGAAACAAGATCAGCGTTAGATATGGATTCTTTTCCCAAATCCCTTCTCTGTGTGATGGAGATGCGTGTTATTTTGAAACAGAAGAACATAACTACTCTAACAGAGGACATGTACGAGAGGTTTCCTGAACGCATGAATGAGCAGTCATGTGAAAACCTTGAAATTCACATCTTCATGGAAAAGGCTGCCAACCTTACTGAGAGACATTCATTTGAGGTCAGGATGGTAATGTGCATGTAAAAAAAACAGTGCTTCAGCAAACATGCTGACTTAGAGGCTTTGCGTTTTACCTTTGGCCAGATCTTTGCGGAGCTTCATGACAGCAGCCATGTCACAGTCAATGGAAGCATAAGAATGAGGGATGGTGGTCTTTGACTGGGTGAGTCTTTGAGCAATCACACGGCGGACATTTGAAGCTGGGATCTCTGTAAAAGTTCCCTGTAAAGTTAAAGGAATTGGAGGTAAAATAATTGAATAAAGAGAAAAGGGGTATTTTCAGAAAGTAAGGGAAATAGATGATCATTTTAAAATAAATTATACATGTAATTAACAAATCAAATAGTTTAAGAGCTCACTGGTGCTCCTGGTTTCCCAGGTATAGACAAAGGTGGTATGTTGGGTCTGCTGCCTGGAAGTGGAGGGGGAGCTGCCGGGGTAGGGGCGGGACTCGGGACAGGACTTGGGGCAGTTGGCGTGACCATAGTTGGTGCTGCTTTGGGGGCAGGGGACATCTTTAAAAGATTTAAAGCATCTCTGGAAAAGCAGAAACAGATGAATTTAAATGAGAGACATTCATAAAATAGTTCTTGTACATTTTGACAAAGTTTTGTGAATTAAATAATTTATAAAAGGAGTATGTGTTGAAAGTGGCAGAAACCAAACAGCAACAAAGAAATTGTGGGAAAGTCAAAACACTTACAGCATAAACGGCTACAAGTGTTCTAGGAATAAACACAATGGAACACTTCTCAAGACCTCAGCATAATACCTACGTTTTCTTTCATGGTTTTTTTCTTAACTGATTTGAAATATTTTCCCTTAAAAAAAAACTAAAAAAATAAGGTGCTGTCATTTTGCTATGACTTATAAATGAACCGTCTTAGAAAAACACAGGAGACTTCACACATATGCTCCAACACTGCACACAAAAAGCCTTCCGCTAGTTTAATCTGGTTCCGCTTGCATCAGGTTTGTAGAAGGGTAACTTCGGGTTATCCACAGGTGGATGGGTGTCATGAGAATCATATACTGCAAACAAACACAGTCAGGTGTGGCAGGATCAGGTATCAGCTGCAGCAAGGGACAAGCTTATCCGACGCCTTGGTTTCATAAACCTGTCTTCTGGCACTACTATGAATAGCTTTACTTCACTCAAACCGCTCGAAAATACAGAATATAGAATTTTATTTTATATAATTTTTTTTCAAACATGTAAAACTGTCAGGTTAAAATCTCTCCCTGCTTTATGAGTTCCTCCCTTTAACTTGACGCATGATCAACTAGCAACAAAGTCCTTAAATTATTACTTTATGATATCAAACACATCTCACTACCTTTACTGGACATGATGGGAAAACAGGCAAAATAATCATTAAAAAAATTGCCAAAAAAAAGGATAAAGCAGCTAGCTACACGGAGCACTGACGTGAAATAGAAATAGGAAGAGGATGCAAAAAGCAGGCACTGAGAAATGTGATGGTGTTACCAACTAATTTTGGTCTTAGTCGCAAAAGAGCTGGGCAGGGCAGGTATCAGGTGCTTAAAGCTCTCTGGTTCCAGTTGAGTGCACACTTGTCCAGCTACCCATATGTACCCAGTCTTGCCTGGATCAGCTGCCTCTGAACAGCAAGGGGCAATCTGAGCTCTCCAGCTCGGTTCTCCTGGTCCTTCTGTGGGCTGCTTTATTTAATTTATTTGTTTATTTTATTTCTGTGGGATGGAATAATGGTACCTAGAGTGGTGAACCTTACTTACAGAGGGGGGCAGAAGATCAGAAAAAAACACCTTCAACCTGCTGCTTTGTCCAGAGTTTTTACGACCTCAAGGGTCTTTATGCAAACAAAACGGAGGGAAATGTGTCCTCTCTCCCACAATGTGACTTTCCAACAAATAGGGCATCACCCCTAATTTCCTGTATCCATTTGATTCAATTTACAACAGTCTAATTCAATCAAAAATCGATTCATTTAAATATATTTATGCAACACCACCATTTCTTTATGAATATCAAAGACAAGACAGACTCAGATTATCATTTTCATAAAACACAGAGGTTGTTTACATGACCAAAATATCTGGGAGTAATCAAATAAATCATTATAATCTGATCTGATGTGTTAACATGCACTTCTAAAATATGATATTCGAAAGATTGTTGTCTACATTTACCAGTCCATTATTGCATTTATTTATGTTCGTACGTACGTGTGTTGTGATGTCACTTATGGCACGGTCACATGGACTTTCTTGAAACTAACCTGGCCGGCCGGCCAAGATCGTCTCCACAGGGGTCCGAAGACTC
>JAPMNP010683081.1:0-11557 GCA_029874935.1 Atherina boyeri | reverse complement strand
ATATATATATATATATATATACACATATATATATTGTTTGGTTGCAGATAACATGACTGATACTATCGCACACTAACCTTAGATTTAGATGGAGGATATCACTTTCATATCTTTGTTTTAAACCAAATACAGCCAGCTACAGTTTATTAAGCACAGTTAAATCTGTAAACTTCTCTGGATCTGTCCATATGATGTAAATCTTGTGAATTGATCCTGAATGACTTTTCCAGCATGCAAGCATTTTCCATGCATTTCCTCATGTTGAGAAAAGTAGCTGCTGATCATAGCTTTTCACAGAATGACTATGAGTAGAACCAGCCTTTACATTTAATCATGATCGTCCAACTGTGTAATTTAATTTCTTGTGTTTTCTTCATCAGGAGACATGGTACTGGGAGGGAGATGCATCAGCTGATGCTGTGGTGATGAGCGGGACGAGATGTTCAGGAACTGAGCTGACTCTGGATCAGTGTCTGCATCACGGGAAACACATCATCTGTCCAAAAGGAGGTGGACGCTTTGCTGCTGGGGTTTCTTGTACTCAGAGTAAGGAAATGCTAAATAGAATACCACATTTATGTAGAATCTTATTTTGTTGAAGAACTTTGCCACAAATAATTGTATTGGGATGTCACCTCAAGACAAACCCTGTTTCAGTTTGCATACGGTTCTTAGCCACCACCTCCCTTGTCGCTTTCTCCCTCCCAGCGGCCCCGGACCTTGTTCTAAGTGCTCAGGTTGTGGAGCAGACCACCTACCTGGAAGACAGGCCCCTGTATGCTCTGCAGTGTGCCCAAGAGGAGAAATGTCTGTCCAGCAGTGCTGACAAAGCAGATTCCAGCTCCTACCGCCGCCTTCTCCGCTTCTCCTCCCAGATCCAAAACAACGGCCTGTCAGACTTCAGACCCCGGGCAGCACATCACTCCTGGATCTGGCATGAATGTCATAGGTAAGACCTCAACAGGACCCCCAGTCTGTATTTAATCACAAGTTTTACTGTATGTAGCGGCTTTGCAAAACCTATTTTTTTAATAGATTTATTTGACTTGAAGGATAACTAGTAGACAAGTTCTCTAACTGTATGGGTTTATATAATGTTTTAACTTTTTTGTTTGTTTGATCTAGACACTACCACAGTATGGAAGTTTTCACCCACTACGACTTGCTGACTCTAAACGGCACTAAGGTGGCAGAAGGACACAAAGCCAGCTTCTGTCTGGAGGACACCCATTGTGACGAGGGTAAATACAAACACCTGTCTTCCTGTTATATTACATAATACACAACATTTGGTGAATTTAAAGCATTTTCAGAGTTCACATGTTCACTTTATATTGAATAAAAAATGCTACATCTACCTGAACATAATTTATATTATATATTATATTATATATTATATTTTATATATATATATATNTTTTTTTTTTTTATTATTATTTTTTTATATATATATATATATAAATATGTATATATATATATATATTATATTACTTTTTCAAACTTTTACTCCCTGCCGGAAGAAGCTGATAAACCAAATTTCACTGCTGAATGCTGTCTGACAATGTTCTTACAGAAATCTTTTAGAAATTTTTAAAAAATATATAATCAGGTCCAATGATCAGTCTAATCTATTTTATCCAATCACATGACCAAATTGTCCAAGTCAAGTATATTTTTATATTTATTTAATTGGAAATTATTTTTTTTAATCTTAGTACTGATTCAGCAATCTGCTTTCATTTCAGGTATTCAGAAGAGGTACGTATGTGCAAACTTTGGCTCACAAGGCATCACGGTTGGCTGCTGGGACACCTACAGACACGATATAGACTGTCAGTGGATTGACATCACAGATGTGCAGCCTGGTGACTACATCTTCCAGGTAAACATCTGCTCTGTTGGTCTAGCCCTGTTAGATATGATACATCTTCTGACAGAATTGTATGTTGTTTGCAGTCAGCACAGACTCCTAGACCAAACAGATATTAAGAATCTCGACATTTCAGAAACTGCTCGTTTTTATATTAAGCCTAAATATGCTGCAACAGATATTTCCAGCAAGTGAGCAGAGGTTGCTGAATGATACTCATCTCTCTTGTACACTATAAATTTATTACAAAATGGATTCAAATAATTTAAATAACTTGGAAAAATTTAACTCATTACCAGTCTCTAATATTATTCCCTTATCACAAACTTAAATATTTTTTCTCCTTCAGGTTGTGATAAACCCGAATTATGAGGTTGCTGAATCAGATTACACCAACAACATTATGAAGTGTCGCACCCGGTATGATGGACATCGGATATGGACGTACAACTGTCATACAGGTGAGGCTTGTTTATTTAAATAAACAGAAGTGCAATGAAGAGAGAGATTTAGTTTTATAACAGTATTGTAGTTTCTGAACACTCTGCCTGAAAAATAATTTGTGTGATGTTTCTGGAAAAAAAAAAAAGCTTTTGTAGTACTGATTTTAACTGAATAATCCAAAATGCAAATCACAAAAACAAATTAAAAGTCATGAAAATTAATTTAGATTTAGGTTGAAGACGCATCCACCTTAATTATTCGAAAGTATCTATATTGGCGATACTGGCCCTGTTTTTACTTGGTATCGGATCGATACCAAATCTAGCAGTATCGCACACCTCTAATAAATACCATGTGGCTAAAGTTGAGTTATTTCTTTATATAAAAATACATTTATTTTGAAAATTAATTTCTTCTGCCCCGAGACTTTCTGACTGATGAATGCATTTTATTAAAACAACCAAACAGTAATATTTCAGCTTGTATCAAGTTTTCTTTTTTAATTAAATACAAAATTTGTCATTTCTTTCTGAATGCCAGTCTGGACATTGTTTAAATATATTTAAAGTTAATGATAAAATTACATGAAAAATAACAGTATAGTAACAAGTAAAAAGGGTCTGACATTCCAAGTATCCAAGGCTCAAACTGCAGGTGATTAAAAAAACACTGACTAACTTTGCCCACGGTAGTTTTTTGTCAAATAAAAAAACGTTACAGCTTAAAAACTTAAATTATTTGTTTTAAAACATTCTTAAAATCCACAAAACATTAGAAACATCCACATGCAACATACTTTCACCCAATCCTGAGACTCAACCTATGAAAGAACTTGACATGAAGTTAGAAAATGAACACTTCTGTAGGATATTGCAACAAGTCCTGCACTACACAGGCAACAAGGAAACACAGAACCTCTTGAAAATAGTCTGGAAATTAAACACACTTGTGGGTTGAGTCAACATGCAATAAAATTCCAACAAGTTAAGACCTTGTTCCATTATAGAGCCATCGTAACCGTCATCATTTCCTTAATGCTGAGGCATATTTACCTTATTAGTGATGCAGGGAGTTAGCAGGATCTGAAACAGAGTTCAGGTTCAATTTGAGTGCATCAGCTCTAAACTGCAGGTAGTTTCAGGTTTAGCTCAGACTCCCCAGCAAGGTAGATGTTAGTGGCCTGGGGTAGTGAATTCTGTCAGTTTCTTTCTTCACTTTGCCAACCTGTTCAACTAAAGCAGATAAACATTGCTGGACGTCAGTCATCCATCTCCTGGTTAGTAAGGCTCCAGTGAATGGAGGGAGATTTCTGTTGGACCCTTCTGTAGAAAACCAGGAAGACACAATTAAAACTTAGCTTTACACAAAGGTTAGCCTGACCATTTTTCTAGTTGCAACATCAATTTATCATCAGTGAAACAGAGTTCAAAACAGAGAGATGCCTTCTTAGAATGTGTGTAATCAGAAGCTTCCAACATTTAAGTTGTTTGTCATATCTTTTTCATCCTCTCCCTGTATGATTTTACAGGTGGCACAGTGAGTTCAGACATGGACGACACATTTCCTGGATTGCTGAACAACCAAATTTCACACAGGTAGACCACGAGATGGACAAGACAAATAGACAGCATCAGGGAAGCGTATACTCATATTTGACAACCACTACTGGGAGCTGTGTGATTTTGCTTCCTTAATGCGTTGCTGGATCGTTGAGCTCCGGGCTCAGCTGGTACAAAACACAATTGCCAATGGGAAAATGAACTGCTTGTTTTCTTAACCCATTTACCACATTCAGCTATACAAAAGCATTTTTCTGTTAGTGTCTCTAAGGTAGGTTTGACCTTGTGCTTATTAGGATCTGCAATAAGGACTGTTGCCAAATAACTTATTCAACCAACTGTGTGAAAAACTGAAATGTGGAGAACGCATCAAACCAAAGATCAATCAAGACCAAAGGTCTTACTGTACGCTATGTTTGCTCTAGAAGGGTGAGAATAGTCCTCTGCTAAATCTGGTGCTATAACTGGTCGGTATCTTGCAATATACGTTTACCCCCAAACAGCTGAGAAGACAACAGCTGTACAAGTCATTGCTTTCTTGCTTTTCAATGGTTCCGGCATTATTGACCCTATAAATAAATTCAGAACATGATTACACTGCAGAGCAATGTTTTCAAATTTTTACTTAACTGACTAAATATGAAGACTGACAGTTATTTGGATGTGGTTCCTGCAGTATTTCTGACCATGTGGGAACACATTCAATTACAAAATGTCAGAATTAAACTGATACCATACTGTTTTTGCTTCTTTTACAAACTTGAGCAGATTTATAAAAAAATTCTATTTATTGCTTTGTTTCTTCTTCATGACAGTAGAAATAAATTTCCATCTTCATTATCTGCACACCCCATTTGCTTCTTATGCTAAATCAGAGATTTGTTAAGTTATTTCCATCAGGGACAACAATAACATTGTGGAAGTACTGTAATAGCCACACATGTATGTGAAAACGCCTTTACATAGTCTTTAAAATTAGTTTTTTCTAATGTGGATATTCGAGAATCCTTCATTTTATAAGGGTACTTAAGAGTTGCTGATTATTTTTATTTTGTATACAGAGATGAATGTGGAAAAGCCTTACATTTTTAAATAAAATATGGTGAAAGCAGAAAGTGTCTTTAATGTTTCAGTGTACTAAAATGCTTTATTTACTACACTCAATAGTTTCCAATGTTCTGATCAGTAACAATAGTGCGGCTCAGTCCGAAACCTGAGCATTTAAAGCCCAACTGGAGAGTTTGGCTATTTCTCTTAGTCTTTGGCACCCCCTACAGCTGTGGGATGGAACACCACTGTTGTAAAACGTTTTCCTCGTACCCAAAGACAGCAATGCATACGATTTGTGGACAGTAAAAAGGCTGTTGACACACCAAAAATATGGAGAAACAAGGTATGGTAATGTTACAAGGCCAAACAATGTGTCTGCATATTTTATATATCTTCCACAAACAAATACAAAAAAAGCTAGTTTTTTTAGTAGTTCTGTTTTGTTCTTCAGATTTCTAAAGCAATGGAGTATTACATGTGTGGAATCGATCCATGGGCAAGATAATTCACAGTATGCGTTACAATGTCATGTATGGTAAACAAGGGGAGAACTCAAGAGTGAAATTGGCATAAACTAACCAAACTTTTGACATGAGTGGAACTTCTTTGTACTTTATTAAAAAAATTTGGACAAAAGGGACTGAGGCTTCATGTGTGAAGCAAACACTGATAAATAACATAACATGGATGAACATGCAGCTGCTATCATGCATTATTATTAGCTGTGACACCAACAAGTAAATGTCTGGAGTATATAAACATGTTTTTGTAGTTTTAAATTTAGAAATGAACCACATCTTCAATCCATTCTGATTTGCTTCCTTCTCAGAGTAGAGAGAAAATAAAATGCGGTCATACTCTTTTTTTTATGATAATAACATCAAACATCAGAAACTTCACTGACAGAACCACGTAAATCAAACGGGACACAAAACAATAGATAATCAGTGAGTAGTCATTACTTATTGATTGGTGTGACGTGGTGCTATAAAGCAAAGTGGTGTATCATACTGGACTGGAATACAACATTTTGAACAGCAGCTGCTGGGCACGCCAGGGCAGTTTCAGGCACATTGTGCAAAATGAAGGTTATAATCATTTCAAAATCAATCAAGAGATAGTTTTGAATTTCACAAACTCCTCTAGCAACAGCCATGTTAACTCCGTGGTCAAATCATTTTTTTCAGCTGAGGCAACTGGCAAAAATCAAGCCAATTTTAACATGGAAAAAAAAAAAAAAAAAAAAAGTGATCTATGCTTTTATAATTTCCAGACTTCATTACTGTACAGGCTTCCCTCATTTGCTTCCTTTTAAATGCAGAATTTACTTTAAAATTCTTTTATTTGTTTTCAAGTATTTTAATGGTGATCTCCCGTGTTATTTGTCAGGACTGCTGCATCCATATCAACCATCTTGTTCACTCAGGTAGGCTGGCCAGAAGTTTTTATACAATCCAAAGAATATAAGACATGCTTCTTCGCTCACTGCTTTTAAATCTCATTTAAAAACACATTTTTACTCCCTGGCCTTCAACCCAGAATGAGACATTGATTTTGATTTTATTTCTTTTGTGGATTTTATTTGTTTCTTGGACTCCTTTATTACTTCTATCCATTTAATCTTGTGGCTTTTGCTATAGTTTCTCATCGGTCAGTCTTCTTTAATTCTATATTTTACTGTGCAGCACTTTGCTCAGCATTTTGTTGTTTTAAAAAGTGCTTGATAAATAAAGTTGTATGGTATGGTGTTGTTGCTTTTGACTGAATTTATTACAAGTATCCTCATACAACTCCAAGGTGTTTACTGTGTGAAACTTAAATGATCAAAACTTGTGACTGTTCTTTGTTAGCTCACCTGTAATGTACAACATATTGTGTTAAAATAATTTCAATATCTCTGCACTCTGCCTCGCCCCTGTATGCCTAAAGCTCTGGTCACCATCCGCCTGGCAACGGCACAGTCTGTCCTGGGACGTTCCTTCACTGGCTGGATAAATTCTGGAGGAAGGAACAAAAACAACCCTATCTACAACATCAGCAGACAACAGGATATTGACAAAATAATGATATTGTGGCTTTGTATGCCTAACACAGCAAGTAGATTATTTCTAGCAGCTGTGGAGCTTAAGCTCATTTTCCTACCTGCCCGTCTGAGGGCTTTCCCTTGGGCTTTTCTACTCCCTTCAGCGAGTGCTCGTGCCTTCAGCAATGGGTGGCAGATGGAGAGGGCATGTAGTGCTGCAGAAAGCCCAACACAGATTTTAGTAACAGCTTTAACCTCCGAGCTTGCATCACAATAAGTGTAAAGTAAATTGCTTCACCTGCTGCCTCACTGGAGAAAACCCCCAGAGCATGTGTGTTGTCTACCCACTTGATCTTCATTCCGCCATCACTGAGAAGGGGAAGGAGAGGAACTTTATGATTCCATTTAGTTATTTGAAAGTGTATCATCTTACTGTAAAGTCTGTCTCAAATAAATAAATCTATTGTCATTTATAAGAAAAAAGGAGCACTAAGGAAACTTTTACACTAAAACATATTTTGTGGGCATTGACATCTTTATTTTACTTGTCGTTAAACTTCTACTTTTGTTCCTTTTTTGTCTTTCCAATTTAGATAATTACAGAGGTAAGGTTTTAGGATCAAGCAATGGTAGATGAACTGTGCTTATATAGCGCTTCCTTAGTCTTATGTTGCACTTTTGTATGTCATATTCACCCAATCACATATCTGTTGTTATACTAAATGCTTTGACCCATCACCGACATTCATACTCCAATAGACACGTCGGAAGCAAGTGGGGTTCACTGTCTTATCCAAGGACATTGCCATATAGTCCGGGAAAGCCAGGACTTTCACCAGCTTTCTGCTCCTCCAGAGATACAGGGGGGCCCCATCAATTTAAATGACATATTTAAATCAACACCTCTATGACAGCATCAAAGCTAACAGGTTACTAGCACTATAACTGCAGACTTTAGAGGAGACATTTTCAGCCTGTCTTCATGTAAAGTAGTGTACGGTAAAGATTTTTAAGAAATTCATGGAGAGAGCCCTGGAAGAGTTCAAGGATCCAAATTCTGGGCTCACACCTGTATTCTGTGAAAGCATCGAGAAGGTCATCTGTCTTGAACATTGCTGGGAAGTCGTAGATTTCGATCACATGCCGAAAATCATCAGAGTTGAGAGGAATGTTCTCATAGATGGAGTAGTCATTGTGAACGTGTTCAATAGAAACACTTACTACTTCTTTCAGATGTACCTTAATCTAAGAGAACAGAGAAAAGATGAGATGATTTTTATAAATGTATCAAATTTTTTTTAATCAAATCAATGAGTACGTATATGAAAACAAACAAATTTACAATAAACTTTAACTTACCTGTTCAATTAAGTCATCCGTCTCTGCATCTTCTGTCTGAACATTGTGTGGCTCTCCAGCAAGGTCCTCTTTCTTGTCGTCCTCCAAGTTCATATCAGCGAAACAGGACTGAGTCTGCTCCCAGACAAGACCCTCATTTTCATGCATGCTCACTGATTTTTTTTGCATCTTCTCTTGATTCTTCTCTTGACGACACAGCACTGAACTGTTTTCAGAAGTGTCAAGAATACAGTCCACTACACTGAGGCATGAATCCTGTCCGGAAGTGGATGAGTATGTTGTCTTTTCTGTGGTTTCGGGACAAGAGCAAGGGTCTAATGAACCGCTGGTAGAGACACTGCTACAATTAGCTGAATTATCTAAGTCTGGGTTTGATATGGGGCCTTGTGAGTTTTGTAAAGATAGTCTCTTCCGAGCGGCCCGTGGCATGTACAGGGGCTGGTCCGGCTTTTTAGGCCCTCGGCTTCGCAATGGGATTGAAGGTTTAGGCTTTATGTTGCTTTCCATCTCCACCCTACTACTTGGGGGCTCTTCATATAAGCAGCTGTTGCTTTCAAAATCACTGTCACCATCTAACTCCCCCCTACAGGAAAACAAGCAGAAAAGAGGAAAAATCTCATTTCAATTTCTGACCAGTGTCAAACATCTCACATCCTGCACAAAATATTCAAAACACTACAAGCAAACTGTGGAAGGTGTGTGGCTCATCTGTACAAATTGCATCATCACACCCAATTAAAAAAGGTCTGTTTCAAATTAATCTAAAATTAAACTGAGCAATATGCTGTAGATTTAGGTTTGATATTTACCTCAGCTCGGAATGGCAGACCACCACCCTGCGGCACCAGCTCTCCCCTACAGAGAAGGTGGTGATGTCTGGCAGATCCTCTGTGGTCTTGTGAATCAGGTAACGTAGTCTGCTGGGTAATGGGGGAAACAGGAGCACACTGGACAAAGGACATGACAGCAAATACGGAAACTTTGATTATTTGCATCCAATGATATGTTACTGAAGTACTGAAGGACATCTATCTTCTGCTAGTATTTACTTGTTGAAGCTCAGTACAACTTAAGTGAACATATCAGTAATAACAGACACAAGTTGAAATTGTTTTCATCTCTGAAACCAAAATAAGTACACCTTTAACTTCTAATTAGATTAATTGCATGAGCATCATAAACTCATCTGTGAACACTAGTAATCGGGGATTAAATTTGCGACTGCATCTGTCCGCTTGTGTCCAGTTAGACAATAATCACCAGAGGGCTATAAAAATGTGAAGGAGTCTCCTAAAATGGAAAACGTATGACTAGCCCCAGCAAATTTGAACAGATAAAAACAATAGCTTTAAAAAAAATGGCTGAAAATAATAACAAAAATTTGTGCAATACTGGTATCCCTCTCCACTTTGAAGATCAGCCTTAAAACCTTCCTTTCTAAAATAAGTCTAGTCAGGCTCAGCTTGGGCTTGAGTTTCCCTGGTCTTTTGCAGCATTTTGTAATCAGTTAGTTTTATTCTAGTTTCACTTTTTACTCGTTTACATTTTTTTTTAAATGATTTTGATTAATCATATTGTTTTACTCCATTTTATTCGATTACTTTTAGCTGTTATCGGACAACTGTAATGTTAAATGCAACCATTTTTCTTTGTGTGAGGTACTGAGTTTCAGTTGTGCTTGAAAGGTGGTAAATAAATAAAGAAATGTTCATTATTATTATCATCAATGTTATCATTATCATCATTATTACTATTATTGTATCCCTCATGCCGAGGAAGATCAAGTAAATTACGAAGACATTAACAGATCTAAAATACATAAAACTAAGTAAAGGTGTATTTATGGTTTAATTATCTGTGATCAACTTGTGTGTTCAGTACCTGGCTACTTAATAATTTAACCAGTTTATCCCTCTCATTAAACATTAAGCACATGAGTAAAATGTGCAGCAAGTATACATGATAGTAAATTAAAAACCAGGTTTAGTGGCCTTTAAAGAATGTATTTCGATAATAAAGGCTTTATTCAATCAAGTCCCTGAGCTTTGTGTTAAGGGCAACACTGTAAAATGGCAATGTGTATTCCTTAAAACAGTAAGTCTGTTGAACCTGCGAAATGGGACGAATTTCCTTTTTTTTTTTTGTCAATAAGCCATTCTTACCTTTTGCCATGGTTTTTCTGTAGATATGTTTCCAGCTCCTCCATGACATTATGCACGAATTGAATTTCTTGCTTAGGTAGAAAAATGCCATCGAAATGAGGAAAGGCCAGGGTGGACACAGTATGTGTAGTAAAAGAGAGAGAAAGAAAGAAAGAGAGAGAGAAAGAGAAAGAGAGAGAGAGAGAGAGAGAGACGGGTCCTGTTGACAACAGGGCAACGTTTATTATTACTGATTTAACTGGTCACAATCCTTTCAACATAACTTGAAACATATCATTGACCGACAAAACGTTAGCTAGGTTAAACAGGTTAAAACAGAACTGTCTTATTATGTGAAAAAGTCAGAACATAAACAGTTTTTTAATAAGTTCATGTCTTTTCAAATACGATATATAGAAAAAACTCTTTAACTAAGCTAGCTTACTATAGTCATAGGTCACGCACGTGCAAAAATGTTACCCGAGTACCAAACTTTAATCACTTCTTGCTGTAGCTTACTGTTAAGGTTGAAGGGTGCAGTTTATTATGACCAGAGGTTGGTAGTGAAATGCTGCGGACGCAGGTTACAACCACAAATGAAACTCGGCGTGATTAACTAGACGCGCTAGCATGTTTGCTCCCCGGAAAGTTTTGTTTTCCTTTCACGCCAAAAGACACTATATCCGTTTTGACTATTTCAGAATAAAAGTTGAAACGTTAGAGGACCAACATTTTCTTTAAAGCACTTTCTCCTACAAAAGTATGTATGTATGTATGTATGTATGTATGTATGTATGTCGAGAGAGAGAGAGAGATTTTTTTTATTTACAACAGGAAACATTACATCATCTGGTTGTACAATGTTCACGTCTTGTTCAGGTTTTTGGAGTTCATCTTTACAAGATTTGGAATGCAGTTTTCCCTGACTCTTTTTGTTTATGGTCCAAGATATTTGGCAAGGGAAAAATCTGTACACTAATTAAATTTGTTGCAGGAGTGTCTAAATTAGCTATTTGGAAGATAAGAATCGTATTGAAGAGTGGGATCTTAGGATGTTTTACTGAGGCTTTTGGCAGCTCGGATCACGGTAGTTTGAGTTTTACAAACTCGT
>JAPMNP010683076.1:0-14446 GCA_029874935.1 Atherina boyeri | reverse complement strand
CTCCAGACATCAACAACACTCTGGATAACTAGGAAATTAGGCCCTATGTCAAAAATCCCGAAGTATCCCTTTAACTGCATCACTATATTTGTTTAATAGATTTTGTCCCTTAACTGGGTTCCAAAGGCAGTTTATAACTTTCGGAAAGCAGAGTTTGATCGGGAGATTATTCCATTATGCTGCATTAGTATTGAGGTCTGCAGTCAGGTGCTCTCATGTTCGCTCTGTTTACGTAGCTCTGTTAGCTCAGTAATTTTGACAATAAGGCTTGTGTAGTTTTGTCGAATTGTATGCACTTGGAAGAGTTATTTGGTACTGTACGTCTTTTGCAGACAGCAAGATGTAGGCTATAGTTAGGCTAGTTAACCTTAGCATAGCTTCCTGTCACTCATTAACTTAGCTGAAACTCCCCACATGGATTTGTTCAACCAAATAAAAGTGTGGCTGCTGCTGATCCATTTCTTGGTCATCCACCAGCCAAAAAAACGTGGTCAAGTTCGGTATGGAAGCATTTTACAGTCAGTGCTGGAGATAAAACGAAAGCGATGTGTAATGCGTGCAAAATTCAGATGAGCAGAGGCAGAGATATCAAACATCTGTCAATTATTACACAGCCAATCACATTAGTCTCCCTGACCAGTGCTGACTATCTTTTGTTTCAAATCAAATTTGGTCATTACGGTCTACAACAGAAGTCAGATTATGGGCTCACCTAGTGTGCGTTACAATATTAGATCACTTTAATCCATCACGATGTGAACCTCAGCAGAGAAAGTAACTAATACTCATCTAATTAAACAGACATTATAAAATTGAGGAGAGTCAGAGTGTGTGACCATTTATGTGAGATCCATTTTAAAGACACGGTATATCAACAGTTTACAACCCAGAGATTACAGCAGACCTCCTGTCTTCCACAACCATTGCATGATACTGCCTCATCTCTTTTAGCAGAGAGCAGATATCACCTATGACATTAAAATGACAAGCACTAATTTTTTTTTCTAAATTCAAGATCAAGACGTACTGGGGCATGAATGCAGTATCAAAGTCATCACATAGTTCAAATCTGGAGGGAGAATGTCAAAGAAAATAAGAACTGCAAAGGCCCCCTGGTCAGCTCATGTGGATATCAAATATGTGTTTAGGTAAAAGTTATTTCAACCTCAAGAGTGTTTAATCTCAGCATGAGTGTCTTGAAGTGACCTTTACCATCAGTACATTAATCAGTCCAACTCAGACTGATTGTAACAAAACGGTTTCTAACTTAGGCCTGTAGCACTGACTGTGATGTGAGTAAACCTAACAGCACAACATTGTACATTGTAAAAGCAACATCAAATAACTGTATTCTTTATTCATAAAAAATAAATCCCGAGAGAGAAAAGCAAGAGCAAACTCAAAGCAAAACTAAATGGTAAAGAATCACAAATCAAGCTTGTCCAAACCTTTTTAAAGCAGTCAACGCAAATTTTAAGAAAATCAGATAAATATTCACACACCAAAGAAGATTGATGTTGCAAGTAAAGTCTCAGCAGTGATATCAAATAAAACTGATCTGACCTAAATGTGGTCATTGCTGTAAAAAAAAAAAAAAAAAAAATTAATCTAAGTGCACAACCTCCACTTTGTCTTTGGCTGAAGCTTTTATTGACATTGCTGAGCTGGATGGTCTCAAAAGACAATGGGACATTACTCTTTCAATATTGCAAACATAAAGTCTTGAGAGCAAAAAGCACCCTTATTGGTCATAAAGCAGAATGAAACAGGTTGTATTTTCAATCCTGCTGGAGTTACAAAATGTTTAACAGATGCTTTGATGTTATCTCTATCTTTATGAGAGAAGATACTAATGCTCCAAAGGATTTTGTGGTATTTCACATAGAATGAGTGGACAGTTGTTTGATGCTGCCCAAATCTGTAATTGCTGCCTCATAAAGCATTAACTCTGCTGTTGTCTAGCTCAGTGCTGAGGCCTACAACTGAAAAAGCAAAGACTCACCTTGTTTCTGGAAGAGTTGGCTGCTGACAATTTCAGTCATTGAGGACACTTTTTGTTTCTGGAGTTTCTCAGGCGGGATGCAGGAATAAAAGTCATGCAGCAATTGACTGAGGAGAGAAAGTGATAAGAAGTGAGATGTATAATAGGTTGATTGTTACTTGTGAGGACAGTAACAGGTTTGCTTCCTTGAAGATAATCACAGTAAGTGTTAAAGAAGATTTTCCTTCAAGTTACGGTTAAAGTTCTGAATTCTCCCAACAAAAATTTCAGTGGTCCTTGGTAATTTGTAGCATGTAGGTTAGAAAATATGCAACCACTAATAAGGAACACTTAAAGCAACATTGAAAACACAAGCAAGCAACATGAGTTGGGCAGTGTACAGTATGCTGCATGGAAACAAATGAGCCATAGCCTACAAATGCTTTAATGAAGACACAGGTTTGACTTATCCTCCACCCCGAATTCAATTTTAGAATAATTAAACAGGCTGGTTGCAAGCCTTGATGCCACTTAGAAAGATTGAATGCTCAGAGCATGGCAAACCCTCTGTCTCTATGTTTTATCTGCTTCTCGCTTTGTCTCTGTCTCCTTATATTATGTCACACAGGCCAACAGCACTTTCATTAATGACATAAAATAATGAAATGTACACCCAAACCGAAACATGACAAAGAGGTTTGTGTGCCTTTTTGATGTGTGTAAGCTGACATGAGAATACATTAAGGGCACAGAGGCTCAGTGCAGACTTATCAGGCTCACTAATCATCTGAGCTGAAACTAATTAAAATCCAAAATGTCACCCTGTTGCCTATGGACATGGAAAGGATAGAGCTGATAAAACACCAACAGCTGACAAATCTTTGCTCGTACCACTCCACAGATCACAACAACAGGTGAGTTTACAGTGTAGAAATGCATCCATACAGGAGATGAAAATGCTTTGATGTCAACCACCTGCACTGTGATTGTAATTCACACGGCTTGCTTGTGGAAAGTGCTCGGGGCCATTCTTATCAAGAATGCAGAGGGGACCTTACTTTCAAGATCAGATGGTTCAGATAGGTTAGTGTGTGAGTGTATAAAGAAGTGCGGCAGACAATAAGGCACGAGTGAATATGCGCGAAAGAGAGGACGAGAGAAAATGAATGACAGATGATAAAATATGAGAGCACATGCCCTGACATTTAACTCTGCCCTTCAGCATTTTTGTACCCATGAACAGATGTGTGTTTCCGTGTGTCTGTGAAGCCAGGTGTTAGAAACAATGAAGGGAGGGGCTGAAGAGGCAGATGTGGTTAATCTACAAACACATAAATGAACATAGAAACACATAGAGGTCACAGACAGGAGAAAGGGAAAATATGATATCAACTGTGTACAAATAAAGAAATGCTTGAAACATGTAATATGAAAAAAGAAAAAGAAAAAATGACAAAATTTAAGAGGCATGGTCTGGCATGTTATTTCCAGGCCTAATGAGTTCATCTCATGTTTGATTGTAGGTCAAGGAGAGGTTAAGTGAGCCATTCTAAGCTGTTTTCTTTTTCAGGAGTTTGAGAGGAAAACATAGATGAGTCCAATGCTTTTTGTTTGATGGCTTTCGAAAGACTGTCATCTTACTCAGGGGCAAACAGAGGAGCTGCTGAGTGAGTGTTTGTGTTTGTCCTTGTCTCTATGTCAGTTTGATGAGATTTTTATTACCTGGTAAGGAAGTAAGCCTTAACCACTGTGGACTGTGTGGGCGGTAGAAGAATGAGGGTCACGGAACAAAGCCAAGAGGGAAACTCAAACAGAGCGCTCCTATACATCCTCTCTGTCAATGCACTTGAATGACACCAGGGATAAGGTGCTTGTGTATGTATACGTGTTTGTGTGTCTGTATGTTTTGTTTTTTTTAAGGATGAGCTTACCTCAGGAGTTTGGCGTCAAATACTTTCTCAACATCATGCAGGACTGTTGGCAGGTACTTCAGAGCAGCAACCTGATGACACACACACAAATACACACACAACAAGAATACACTGTTAAAATCGCTGGCTTAAACCCCTAAAGAAGGTGACTTTGTCATCAAACAGGTTATCTTTACTTGTGTGAGAAAGAGTGTATTTTATTTTCACTTGGCTGGTTCTCTTTTTTAAACTTTTTGCGACTGGATCTGCCCCTATATTTGTCTTGGTGTCAGCAGTCAGAATAAGAAGAAGACAATATGCAGCGGAATACTGATGCAGCAAAATCAGACAATAGAAGTGAGATCATAAGGAAAAGATGAGACAAAAAAAATAGGAGGCGAAGAAGGGATGAGAAGGGTAAAGATGAGAAGAATTGGAAGAGAGAGTAAAGAGTAGTAGTTGAAGAATGGTGGATACAGGGTGAGAATACAGGATTACCCTGAGCAACAGCGTGGTGGTGTAGTCTGTTCTCATCAAGCTGTTGATAGACTCGAAAAGCCTCCTGAGTGACTCCTCAAACTCGGCCTGCTCCTTCCCCTCGTAGAGTCTACGAAAGTAAGAGAAAATGAATAGAAATGCAACAGGACAAACAGAATTTAACACACAGAGTGCATGATAAATGCTAGAATACATCTGACATGAGGATGCAGTGAGGACACGTTTAAGAGTAAACGGTAGTCATGAATAATCATTGGGAGTAGATTAGGTATGGGTGAAATAATCAAATTTCGAATGCATCAGGATTCAGAAACACAGAACATGATAAACAAAATCACATATTCCTAGCCAGAGGAGGATTAAAAATATCCGACTCCTGTCAACCAGAGGACCATCGAGCTAGCGGGGTTAACAGATTATCCCAACTCTGGATGGAGCAAAGCAATTTAC
This sequence comes from Atherina boyeri, assembly GCA_029874935.1. NCBI lineage: Eukaryota > Metazoa > Chordata > Actinopteri > Atheriniformes > Atherinidae > Atherina > Atherina boyeri. Next base: position 9,607 of record JAPMNP010683076.1, on the reverse strand, counting down.
AAACCATCAAAAGTTTGCTATAATTTCTATTTGCTACTGATTAGTTTATGCTGCAATTTGTTTGGTAACTTTTTGGTAATTTTGTTATGGTTTTTGGTTCATGGTTATTTTGGCTATATTAACTTTTCTCCAAATTATTTGGTTAAGTATTAGTTTTCATAATTATTACTTTGGTATTTTGGTTTTGTTATATTTTGTTTGGTTATGGCTTACCTATTATAACGCTGCACGCTGTGGTGCATTGTGGGGAGCGCAGCTGACAGAATGGTAACAGACAGTTTTTTTTTTACCTCTGCTACCCTTTATTTGTAATCCCGTTTTTACTCACTATAGAGTTTTTAACAGCATATTTTGGTCTTTGTGGATTTTATTGTTGACGGTGTCGGATTACTAACTTTGGAAATGCTAAGGGTGCAGCAAGTCATTCTGGCTTCATCTCACTTTATAACCTACACTGACACTCTAAAACAAAACCAGTCATTAAATCAATGAAGAAAGCAGGTAGGACAGTCTAAATGGGAAGTGTGTGCCACATCACTGCTTGTGGCTCATAGAATTGTATCATTTTTGGGATTAAGATTAGGTTGCTGTCTGTATTGATTTACAACAAGTATGCTGCTACAGGCACACTTTACATCCTTGGTTCTTTTTCAGTGATGGAAAATATATGTGTAAATGTAATTTTGCAGTTTATGCCCAGTATAAGTGGCCACATCTCTTCCAATATCAAATGGCTCTAACATCCAATACAAATTAATTACTGAATGTTACAAATAGCTACTTTGCTTTAAAAGTGCCAAGAACTACAAAGTACCAAAGAAAAAAAAGATGCTTGGAGATGCAATAATAATCATTTCAAGATCAAATCCCAGCTCTCTCTCCCACTGCTAGATTAGATGTGGAAGAATTGTCGGAGACAGAAAAGGCCCCATTTTATCTATCTTCTTTATAGCAGTAATCTGGTAAGATTATCAAATGATATGCAGGAAAAACAAAGCATCAGGCATGCCTGAGACAGTTTTTCAGTATATCTTGTGCTTGTTAGATTCCCTTTTTTTCCCCATTTTTCTTTAATCATCTGTGACTTCCATCCCTTAACCAGGTGTTACTTCACAACATTGTTCTTGTGATAAATACAAAGAATAGCCAGCTGACACTATAATAAGGATTTAAATGAATCTTTCTTCTTTTAAACTATGTACTTATGGAAATCATCTCTGCAGTAAATGAGTATGATTAAGAATAGCACTTCTCAAAGTAATCCTCAAATCCATATATTTCATCAAGACTTAACTGTGTATTTTTCTTATACCATAATGCCTGCAGTTAAAATTGACATGTCATTATCTGACGTATAGAAAGTCACATCTTCTCTTGGAAAAACACTTACACTGCACCCCCATAGTAAATCTGTGTTCAGGGCCAATTGTTAAAATACATAAATAAATAAAAATAATACAAAAAGGGAGTATCTACTATATTTAACACTTCCAAACATTTTGGAGAACTAGTGATGTAGTTCTAGTAGTGGGATCCATTTCATTTCAATCCATTATATTGTTATCGATTATATTATCCATTATATTTATATAAATTTCGATCAATTATATTTCCATAATTTTATTCTTCATGAATAATTTTGATTAGAGGGTAGAGATAATGATCACTTGAGTCACTTTTTCTACATTTATTAGAGTTATCCATAAACAAGTGAAATTACACCTAAAGTCTTGTGTTTGAATGGAAATGGGACACCAGCATCATACTGCCTGAGTAATCATACAGAAGAGCTAACTTGCAATTCAGTGCACTAAATTCCCTCACAAATAGGCACGGAACCAATACATTATTATGTTTCCAAGGCTAAAGCAAATACTGACAGGCGCTGACTGCTGTAGTCATAACATCCACTGAGTTAACAAAAAACTGGGTTATCTTTGTTGCTGCTATTCACATGTCATTCAAACACCCACACATCCCACCGCCATCTATTAAATCCCACTTCCTCCATGCTTAGCAAATGTTACTTTTATGTACCCACTTTCCCACCCGCCCTCCCTTCTACTCACTATCTTTGTGTGATTCAGTTGCACTGTGCATTTGTTAATTACAATAGTGAGTGCTGGAGGGATGGATTAACATGTGGTACACAACGAATTTAGCATGTGGAGGGAGAGATTAAGCAGTAACACAGAGAGGTATTATCACTGGGCTCTTTCCAGAGGATAGTTATGATTACAGAAGCACTGTCCTGCTTAATCCGCCAACCCTGTCTGTGTTTAAGGGCGTGCATAGAGATATACCCGATGTATTAGGGTCAATCTTGATCTGATCACAGTCAAGTGAACACTTTCTCTTCACATATACAACTAAAATAGTTGTGTCTTGCTGATTATAACAACTTTGTTTGCAAGATGCATCAGGAACAAAAATAATTTCTGCAACTTGTTAACAAACACAGGCTGAGGCACAATACATGCAAATCCGTCACCCTTGCACTTCAACTTGTTACAGGAGACAGATGGAAAAGGGAGCGATATAAAGGAATGACAAACTGCAGGAGGAGGAGAAAAAGTGAGGGACGGTGGTGTGTGCAGGGAGAAGGCAGGGGGAGCAGCTCAACTTCTCCTTGGCAACTGGGTACGATAAAAAAAATGGGTACGATAAAAAAAATGGAGAACAACAAGATATCTTTCCCACTTAAGTTATGAATTTTCCATCTGAACAAACCAACCACAAATGTCACCTTGTGTTTTATCATTTCAGTTCCCTTCATGATCAGCTGCTTAAAGTGGTCCATGCCACAACCAAGTCTGATCAAATTTGAAATTCAGATGCTGTGTAAACAAGGATGGTGCACTGACTAAAACTGCTGAAATGCATTACTGCTTTCAGATTTGTCAAAACAACACATTAAAAACTAGGAATATCGGGACGTGGTTGTGTGCCACACCAAACAGATCACATTGCAGTTTAAAGCAGCCCATACACATAATACAAAAAGCAGAAACTCCCCCAAAAAAATTCCCCAAAAGATCTGTGTATTTATGCAAACAAAGTTAGTGTTTCAAATATTGATGATGCTGCAAAGAGGCTATAAATAGTAAATCATGGATGTTTCACATACGTTATTAAACCTGGCAGAACAGATCAATCATGACAGTTTCCAAGGCACAAGATTAGCATCACCGACTCAGAAACTAGCCAATTGTGAAATATGGTCAGTCATCCCTTCTGTTCCTGATGAATGGATGAACAAACTGATCTGATCAAACCGATCCAAAAAAAGGCGCAGAAAAACATAAGAATTGTATTCTTCCTATCTGCTCCTCTCCATTCATGTAAATGTTCAAAACAAGTATTGTAACTTCTAATTAATCATTGTGTGAACAATGTAATGAAGAATCATTTTCATGAAAGGAACAAATAAATAAATAGAAAATAGAAAAATAGATCTACTGACGAACAAAAAATGCCTCCAGTCAAGGCAGGAGTAATTAAAACCCTTTTCCAGAACCAATCAGTGAAACTTTGCAATAAGCTCATAAGTGCATTAAGTGTCGTTAAATCCAATTTGCATTCAGGTTTATATATGCAGACAAACCCCTTGTGCTTATCAGTATAACAGTGAAAATGTTGGTATTAATTAAAATAATGTTAGGTTTGTAAAGCTTGGTACAATCTTCTGATTGATGGAGCAGAATACTGAAGTTTGCATCACTGGGGCCCAGGTGTTATATTATTATCAACTTTACCCAATACCTGCTTATGCTATGGTTACAAGATACTCTTTCTTTCTGTCAAAATAAATTATTTCAGAATGATTTGATGTTACAAAAATTATAACAGGATTAAAAAACCTAAGAAGTGAGGTAAGTAGAAAAGAACATAATACATGATTTCATCGTAGGACTGGGCGATTATTCGATAACGATACATATCGACCAATAGACGTGTGGTGACATATAAAAAAAAATGCTGCGGTGAAAAAAAGTTTCCCTAACATTTTCATTCAAACCTATGATGTAGTTTGACACCTCAGTCATTACTTCCTCCCAACCAATCACAAACGCAGACCCAGGCACGCTCTGTCACCAAGCCCAGCCCCTCTCAAACCACAACAAAGATTGTCGCCGCAAACTGAGGTTGAGGAAATTGTCCTGAGAAAAGGTTTCAGCAGTTCACCAGCATGTCAACATTTTGGTTTTTACAAGTCTGACAAAAAGCGATCAACAGTCATTTTCAAAATGTGCAGAGAATTGCTAAAAACCAAGCCTAGTAACACAACCAACTCGTTTAAGCATCTATTCCACTCGCACACTTAGGAATACGAGCTGCATCGATCCCCAGGACGGTTCATCATTGTCGTTGGAATCCTCTGGAACCTCTGCCAGCACCAACACAAAGCAAGCAAACCAAACTGGGCTTCCTTCTTTGCGATAAATATGACAAAGCGTCCAAGCAGCATAAGGACATCACCCATGCAGTAAAATGCTTCCTAGTGAGGGATATGCTGCCGATAACTGCAGCTGAAAAGCCTGGCTTCACACAGCTTCTCGCCACCCTTGACCCGCGATATGAAGTATTTCTCCAACACAGCGCCTGGGGTAGTACGCTATCCCCGCCAAAATAAACTATTTATTTATCTATTTTCATTAAAAGGTTATTTTAATATTTTTTATCAGATTTTCTGGTCACTTTTTGTGTGTTTGTTGTCTGTTCTGACAGCAAACTGTAGTCTGTTCTTTGTTTGTCAGCATTTATTGACGTCAGTTCTCTGAAGTTGATTTCTTTTTCTATTTAAAAAACTTTTAGTGATGGTTAAAAAGGTGGTTGAAAGGAGGGTTGAATCTTAATTCAGTATTTTTTTGTTCTTTATCAAAGCTGCTTCATTAAGCAGTAGCATAAAATGACCAGGGCTTCACTTAAAACATATATATTTTTCTTTTTTATATATATATATTTTTTTTTTTTATAATTATTGATATCGATCAATATTTACATTTTTTTATTTATATGCTTTTATTCTATATCGCCCAGCCCTATATCATTATAATATAATAATTATTGTGATAAATCTTATTACATTAATGAGAAAAGATTTAGTTTAGAAAATACCAAAGAGAAAAAAATGCTAATATGATTCAAGTGATGGGGGGAGCTGGATAGTATGAGGAAGGGGAGACAATAATACAAAGTTGGGATACAAAGCACATCAAGTGATAATCTAAATGGTAGTATGAGGGACAGAGAGAAGAAAAAAATAGCTAAATCTGGTATATGTGTGCCTTACATATATTCGAAGTAAACATTCCACACCCTAAATTGTATTTGCATGAGCACAAAGCCATTTTGACAAGCTAATAAATCTCCAATGCCACCTACTTAACTATGAATGACTGCTAGTCTTGATGGCAGTGATGAAGCAGCCTCATATATGCACTTTGAATACCAGATTACCTGTTGGTATGACCAGACCGTATAACAACCAAAAATGAATGTAATATGACATTTTTAAATACAGAGGATGCTGGAACTGTCCACAGCATGTAGTCGGGAAACAACAGAGAGAGAAGAAAGAAACATAGAAATGGAGAGAGGCATATCGCTTTGGGATATCCAGGGGATTTGACGATGGAAGCTTAGACAATCAGAAGGCAGAAGAGGGTTAATTGAATGGACAAACGCACACAGAGACATGTAGTCTGTATACATTAGATGCCAACACGTTTTACACAAGGCACACAGAAACACATATGTTGACCTACTTGGGAATTCACACAAATGCAAATAAATGAGATCTCACCAGTGACTGTAAATATAGGATCTCACTCAAAAAGAAAAACTCCCTTCAAATTCCATAATGCTAAGCCATTGGCACTTACCATTTGATCTAGAGTAAACTTATTGAGATCGGAGACAAGTTTGCATCCGTGTGCTCTGCATCTTATTATGTATATACAGTATTTTGGTACACCTGGAAGATTATGGTGCAGTCTGTGGTTACAAATAATCAACTATAGTTACCAAAGTTTAAATTTGTTAAAAAAAAAATTCATATATTTCTAAAACAATCAGCAGATGCATTTTAAACCTTGAGCATAGAGATCAAACTTAATTTGGCTGGGGAACACCAATACCATTTAACATAAATGCAGGGCCAGCCCTGGTTTATGTAAGACTGATGGACTTGCTTTTGTCTCTAACTGGGTCAATAAACACAATTAGTGCATGATTCAAATTTTCAGATTTTGATCTTCTAAAAACTCAATACTATAAACTCAGATACAGGGTGCGTTCCAAAACCTAGTCAACTGACTCGTTGCCTTGATGCCCAATCAGTCAACTGCCTCAATAGATGATTTAGAAGATGACTTCTATGAATTGTTTTGGAACAGGATTATAAAACAACGGAGCATTGAGCGTTTGTTCTGTGACGTCATCACGCAAATACGTGCTGCGCTCTGATGCTAACAGATATATCAGATCGACGAAATCAGTTTAAAACATATGTATTTACATTTGTATACGATTAAAACAAACAAAAAAAAAAAAGAAAAACTGCGGTGGAAATCTGAGACATTTCAGCCAACATCTTGATAAGTTTTGCTGAGTCCGGTGGTGTTATTATGGGTCATGATGAGGCAACTTCAAGTGTACATAGATGCGGCCTTCAGATTTGACAGTTAATTCAAATTCTGAAGTCACCTTAAAAGACTGGAAGTATTCAAATTTTTGTTTTGGAACGGCACTCGATCACTCGATGACTAAGTAGATATCTTAAAAGGCAGCAGTTTTAGTGTTTTGGAATGCACCCACACAGTTAAAAATCTTGGGTGTATGAACAAATAGGATTCCAGAACTCATTGTACCTCATTTAGTTCTGCATTTTTCAGTAACAAGCCTTCATCAGTATCATACTAATGAAGGATTGATGCTGAAGCACAATCATCTCAAATTTTGCCCCTCATTAAACTCTAAGGCTGCACAGTGATGTTGTGGTTAGCCATGTTATCTCTGATGAAGAAACCCCCTGGTTTGAATCTCTGCTAGGGCCATTCGGTGCACACCAGCTTCATCACCATCAGAAGACACGGTCGTTAGGTTAACTGGTGATTCTGAACTAACCACAGGGATGACTGCCAACATGCATGATTGAATGTCTCATTTGTGTCTTTGTTGTCGCTCTGATGGACAGGTGACTTGTCCAGGATGTACCTTGAAATTTGCCTTGTGGTGGCTGAGATAAAAAACTCTACATCAGCAAGTGTCAGATTCATCAATATTCATTTTTTACACAGCTTATAAATGGTGTTTACACTCATCATATGGTGTAGCTCTGGTTGTTCTCTCAGCACAGTGGGTGTTTCTCCTGCTGGAATCTTGTCAGCCCATGCTGGCTGCCAATTCAGCAGTCCTGCCCTGTCATTAGCTCTCATTTGGCTGCTGCAGTTCATCATCAGTACTTATTAGCAACATTAGTGCTGTGATCAGCAGCCTTTTCTCACAGAGCTGTCAAGCACAATTACTTTAGCAATGCAGATTTACAGAGTTTTGTGCAACTTTAAGAATTTGTATTTGCTTAATTGAAAATACAAAACCAAAATTTTTATCATGATGTTAGAAAAAAAAATAACTGAACACTTACTGGGAATAGAGCATGCGCGAACGAACAATGAATTTGAAGATGTACTCGAGGGCCTTAAGGGTGCGAAGGATGGGCTCACACTGCTCTCCTCGGCTCGACACATCCAGATACCTCTTCAACACCGACATCAGCTTCCTGGGAGAGAATGATACAGAGCGGGGAAAAAGGAGAGAGATAGAAAAGCAAAGAAGGAAAGAAAGACAGAAGTAAATCAGAACCATTCAGGCAGAATTGTCATTTCTTTTCTGGTGTCCTACAGGTTGGAAAGTTAATCATCAACTCCATTTTTCACTTCCATAGAGCAGAAAGACAAAATGCAGCAGAGTGAGAGCAGAGGAAGGAGAAGAACAGATCAACTGCCCAGGAGGTAGCTGTGGAATAACAGCCAAACAGTACTTCATACCGCAAGAGATGTACTTTTCAAACCAACAACATTATTAATTGCACTCGGGTGCTTGGTGAAAAATATCACTATCCAGCACATGCACACCCAGTGTGACACCCTGCAGGGGTCTATAGTCACACACAGAAATACTTCAGTGTCAAAGCACCTGGAGAGAAGTGTGGGTGGCTCAGAGTTCAATATAAGTTTATGACCAACATTATCCAGCCCAATCTCCCTTCTTGCATCGTCTCAGTGGCATACTATAAAAGAATATTCATAACACATAATAAACTGGGCCTACTTTGGGTCAATTAGTCTGGCTATGCGATGACGCCATTTCTATTAAATGACATACTGGGATTGCCTGTTAATTATTTAAAGTTACCCACTCCTCTTAAAAAGTCAGGGAGACCCTGAACATTTTACTACAGTTTTAACCATTAAAGTGTCTCTAATTTTGTTCAGATGCATTGGTTAAAGGCACAGGCATTATATTTTTTTCTTTTTGAGAGCAGTTAAAAAATGTAGCAAGAGAGAGTTAAAGAGTTTTACATGAAGCTTTTGAGCTGACAGGCAATAAGCTCCAGTGACCCTGTTACAGAGGCTGAGCACCAGTACACAAGCAGGGGACGGATGAAACGATGATGCAATGATAGATAATTAGATGGAGCAGAGAAAATAAAAAAAATGATGTGAGAAGGAAGAGGGGGGTGGGAATAACGGAGGTAATGGCAGGAAACAGTTGGGGTTAAATATAAAACAACACAGTAAGCGAGAAGCGGGATTTCAACATATGTTTAGACACATGTTCAATTTTCTCACAAGCTATACAGATGAATGCTTTCACTGAGTAAAATGAGATCAAATGTAAATGAAGAAAAAAAAGACCTGAGGGTACAGTGGAGAACTTTACTCTTGCTCAGTCAACTACTCCTGAAAATGGCGAAATGCACATTGTTCTTTTTTTGCACCCTTCATCCTCTCCTTCTACCAACATCAGGTGCTGCATCACAGAAAGCACATGCCCACAAGTGAGTGTGAGTTGTGTGAAGTGCTTCAATGCTATTGTGGTTAATTTATCTCACAGTTATAGAAGGGTTAAATGTTTGTAATACATGGTGTGTATTTCTGATTGCACATGATTTTTTTTGGGTCTGATTGTGCAAAATCAGGTCTAATTACATGATTGTACTTTATGTAATCTATGCTACTGTGAATGTTGTGAAACAATCAGAATGTCATATTATTATAATAACATATTATAACAGTTATGTTCATGCTTTTTCTCTGGATTGCCAAAGGTTCTGATCCAAAGGTTCTGATGCAATTCATGAGCTTTTTCCCAGCCTGTCTGTTTATCTATAGGTGCTTCTGATGATTGTCAACCTTGCTTTTTTGGATGATGTTGCAGGTGGTTGCTCTTCTAAAGGTTCTAAAGGTTCTTTATCTATTTACAGGTGTAGCAGCTGGTTGTATTTTCTTGTTAAAAATGAACAGTTGATGCTGTTGCTTTCTATCTGGTGTATTTTTGTCTCCTTTTTTCTTCTCTCCACTATCTTTCTCTCTTCTGTTTA
>JAPMNP010683071.1:0-11455 GCA_029874935.1 Atherina boyeri | reverse complement strand
AACCCTGGCTGTAATACTGCAGTGTGGCAGCCTGCCAGGAGTCGAGAAGATTTAGTCCACATCCCCAACAATCACAGTGAAGGTAAAAAACAAATTAAATGGGTTAAGCTCATCTAAACTAAAGGCCAGCAGTTCGGACTCTGCGTGACGTCTGAAGATGTGGGTTTGGGACTAAATGGGGAGAAAAATAGATTGTTTAATTTGCGTTTCAGAGTTCTGTAATATTACAAAGCAGTAAAAAAAAAATTGACTTCCTGGTGTAGCTCTCAGCCTGTAAAGTAAATACACTTTATCCTTTTAGAAGTGCAGAAGACTAAGAACAGAACTGAAACAAAAGGAAGTAAAGGAGCCCATCACTCTGGCACAAAGAAAAAGGAGAAACCGTCATCAAACCAGGTAAGAGGACACTTTCTTTTTTGCTTGAATCACTCATCCAAAACCTAATTCAAAAGATACTTTGCACACATGTTGCTCTAATGCAAAATCATTGCAAGATTATGCATCATTGCAAATCATTGCAATCATGTGTGTGTGTTTTACAGCCAAATAAAATAGTTGTTTTTAAGTTTGAATGAGCTAAAGAGATGCTTTTTTTGTTGGAGTAGCATCATGAGACTCATGCATATTGCATCAGGCTGTTTTGCATTAAGAGGAGTTTTAATCCTCCACTTTCTTGTGACATAGGGCCTTGTTGGCTTAAATGGTCCAATGACACAAATGTTGATTGGGTTTTAATTCAACACTGATTGTCCAAAAAGAGATGTCACATGGTCTCTGTGTAATCAGTGTGCCACATGGCTGAATGTAAACAAAATATGTGTGTTTGGGGTTGCAAGGGTTTAAATGCCATTTGTCAGGTCAGCCCCCAGTCTGATTATTGCGGATCACAGTGAAAAGCAAACAAAGCTGAGCCTGCCAGTGTACTGGATTAGCAGCAGTTTTTGATGCTACTCTATGAGGCCACGTAGCTGTAGTAATAGCGGCCCTGTGTTGCTTTACCTTGTAGAAGTGGTGGCAGTTCTTTGAGCTAAACGCTAACACCACAATGCTAACATTATGAAATTATTTTATGATATGATCACCATCATTTAGCCTACATCTGTGAGGAGGGATAATGTTAACCATGGTCAAATCTTGTTCACATGCAAACATTTGCTGACGTATGTACAATAAATATGAGACAAAGGGGGTTTATATGCCACCAAGCTTACACACAGGCCTAATGATAGCTTGAAAAGGAAGTAGCCTACTTCCTTTAAGCTATCATCAGGTTCACTTCTGAACTTCTTTTTAAAGACTGACAGTATCCAGACACATTGACTTATTTTATGGGTAGAAACTCTGTGTTACATCAAAGTGGGGGGTATCAGCATTACCTTTTGAGGACTTTGTTTGTGTTTTCAGAGTACCAGTGGTCTGACAACAGAGTCCAAACCTGTTGTCAAAAGAAACCAAAAGACAGGAAAGAAATCAGGTGGAAGGAGCGGGAAAGAAGGGTCTAAGAAAAGTCACAACGCTAGAGGTTAGACAGATTTCCATACAACCTTCAGCTATCTCTCTTGCATACAAATAACTGCCCTTCATGACATTTCGAGCATCTGCATATGACTCAGTTTCTATCCAATGATTTCCCCAGATGTGTGCATGCTGTATTAGAAGAGTTGCAAGCAGTGGACATGTAGCTTGGGTTCATGACTTTCCATGTATTGCAACACCTTCAGGCTCACTGAAGTGTCCTTACAGCACATGCGTACAACGGGGCATTTAAAAGCAAAAAAAAGCATCTGTTCAAAGCAGAGCAGTCATAAAAGAAAAAGGCAAACAGTAACTGATGCTATGATACGATCACATTTCCTCATTCTCTATTTCCGATGCTGCTTCAAGGTGCTAAGACTGAGTCTTACACACCATTTCCTTCAAATCCATTTTCAGTGCACATTTTGTTGATAGTGTGACACTAAAACACCTTTTTGTGTCTGAATTACTGCCTCCACTGTTTTAATGAACTGTCATACTGCAGCATCAGTTAGATTTTGAATTGTTTTCTCCATTGCCTACAAATGTCACTTTACAGTATGTTCACTTTCCTCCTTTATCCCTTCTTTTTTTTAGTGTGCTCTCCACCAGGTACAATGAGTCCACCTTTGGGACCCCAGTATTTGGACATTCAATACACATCCAGGTCAGACAAAAGGCTCTACCTGGGTAAATCATCCACCCTCCCTGCTCAGGAGAACACAACCCCAGGCCGCTGCACAGACATGGTCAGCTTACCTGGTGGAGCAACACCCACCCACCACCAACGTTGGAGCAACCCAGGTGACAACAGCCCTGCATGGGGGACCATTCAGCACACCTGCCGGCGGCCACTCACAGAATATCGCGTGTACTCCCATGAATTCAGCCCATCACATGGAAAGGAGTGGGATGGACGGCAACAGCCACCAATGGCCCAAAATGATACCTTGACGCGGAATAGCAAACCTCAGATTCCTCCAAAGGTGCCGCGATCTGTCACTGAAGTGGACCTTTCAGACCCAAATGTAAGTCTATGCTGTTATGCTGTCATAGGTTTTACTCATTGACTGTTAATATAGATGGACACTGCTTCCGTCTCGTTTGCTAATAGAAGACATGAAGCATAATGGGAGGTTCCCTCCGTTGCCGTCTCGGCAGTGTCACGCATCTCGTCACTCCCGGAAAATACAGAAATGGGCAAAGAGGTGGATCTGTGAGCGGGGAAGCGGATGATTGACACCTAGCTGCCTGGAGCTAAGCGCTATCCCGGAGCTAACGGGAGCTAACAGACGTAGGCGAGCTAAAGCTAAGGCACAAGCAATAGTCAGCTAAAAAACAAGGTTGTGCTTGTCTTCACCCCTCTGCCTCGCCGTGCCGCTGGATTTTGCCGTAAATTTAAAAGTGAGAGCAAACCGCTAGCCAACAGCGCTAGTGCTAACAGCCGCATCTGTCGCCTGTCAATCAATCGGTCACACCCCTAAATCTGCGCAATTTCAAGATTGAATATCATTTAAACTGATGAGTTATGAAAAACTTCACCCCCATCAGTGTTGTCACGAAGGTAAACTTGACCTATTCAACCTAAAATGGATTTTTGTACCAGGCTGTAAACATATTTATTTCTGCTGTGAAGTTGGCCTTTTCAACATTGGAGTATGGGGACTTTCAATGTTTTGGAGCCAGCACCTGGTGGAGGAGGGGTGAACTGCAATTTTTAGCACTTCCGCATTGGCTTCAACTTTAACAGCCGGAAGTAGCCCCTTGGTTTTACTTAACATCTAGCTTCATTTGAGGCTATTGTAATGCCAAACTTTGAGACCAGTCTGATGTCTCCCTTATGTTACTTTGTAATCTAAAAAGATATAAGCTACAGCTGCCTATATAAATTGCACAATACCACATATTTGTAATTCAGCAGGGCAATGACCAAAAAAACACAGATTTTCACTGATTGCTCTCTCTAATACGAGACAAATGTGCTGACTGACGTTGGAAGGCATTGCCCCGACATCTCTTCAAGCATGACCCTCACTGATACCCAGTGAGCACGTGCAGCATGTGCCCTGTGTGACACAAAGCACTTGTCAAAGCTTAACATGATACAGAGAGAACAGTCCAAGATGAAAAGAATGATCTGGTGTCGAGATTACAAAATCCCTGTTGAGCAGCAGTGCCTCTGGTTCTTACGGATAAAGTCTTTCAACGGGCCACGAAGCCTCCGAGGACTGTATTCCAGGGATGCTTTGTACAATATGGAAACTTGAAAAACGCTGGTGATGCTCCCCTCTCGTTTGTCCTCATACTGTTTGTCTCACTAGCCACTTCTCTCTTACCCACAATTTCCCTCCTTTCCCCCACAGCTGAGCCAAAGCCACACACCACTGCATAACTTTTATTTGAGAATATTTCACCTAAAAGTTGATGTCTATATTAAAAGATAGAAATGACATTTTTTGCTCATCCATTAAGATGAGCGAATGAGTCTCCAGGGAGTGAGGAGCTGCTGAAGTCATAGATTAGAAACCTTAATCTGGATTGATGGGAGTTTACGGCTGATTGGAGGCAGTGGGATTAGGCAGCGGTTTTGTCTGTAGAATTTTCTTTTGTGCAAGTGACCAATTGAAACCAGCTGCAACGTAAACACGACAGCAAATCCCCACATGACAGCATCAGGGCGATTACAGATAGGAACGTGGGATCCTGGCAAGAGCAAAAATGGCTTCTGATTCACTTGGAAGACCATCAGATTTTAAATAAAAAGGCAATAAATGGTTTTACATTTTTGTATTCTTGTCGTTAACTTTCATCAATGAGAAAAATAAGCTGTTGACTTGTTTCCGAGACTTAAGATGAAATGGTATTACTTGAATAATGAGAGCAAAGATCAACCGGAAAGTGTTTCGACACAGCAAACTCGCCACTTTCAGCTGTTCCTCTGACATACATCAGCACTTCCTCAAATGTATTCCCCCACATTAAGAAATGAGTATGGTAATTGCTCCAGCATCATTTACCATAACCAAGTTCCCCATTATTAATGAAGGGAAATTTTGATGGAGATTTAATATAAATCTATTACATTTATTCATTTAGTGTTTTCTGACTTATTTTTATCCCCAAAATTAATCAAACAGCTTGCCCTGTGAGGTTTACAGGCCTGTGGAGTAATCACATTATAACCTTCGTAACTTACTGGAGTGTTTATGTGAGTCATACTTAGTGACATTACAGCCCAGCTCTGTGAGGATCAATCAAAGCAAAGCAGCACCGGCAGCAGATGTGACATAAGCTCACCTTCATCAGGTTTTCTCACTTATTTTCAAAAACAAATGCCACAATTAGATAACCTGAATGCTGTTATTCCTGGAAGTGGTTTTCAGTGTGTTTCTATGAGAGATACACAAAGTGCACACTTAAGCATTTGTCTTTTTCCCCTTTCGAAGCGATACTGCAACCAGAGGCACAATGTCAATTGCCTCACATCCTGTGTTTAGTAAGGAAGTGGGCCAGTCAACCTAAGACAGATAGTCTAGGGTTAGTTAACACTTTGGTGTCAGAAGAGTGGGGTAAAGGAAAGAAAAGAGCAGGGACTAAGATCTGTCAACAAACTTTAAAGAAAGGCAGAAAATGCTACACAGGGCTGCATCCAATGTGTCAGACAAGGCAAAGAGCAAACCGAAGGTAGGTGAAACAAGCAACTAATCTGAAAAATGCTGAGTATGATGTTTTGTGGGAAGCTGAGATGAGCAGATTTTACTTTTGACTCTTAAAAACGACAAATTTGAGAATAAATAAGAGGAAGCTACAAAGCCATGGCTACTCTTAATATAATCGCATTTTATTTGATTTCATTTGAAGTACATTTCCACTTAGACATTTTTTTTCCTTAGATACAGACAAAAATAGTATTTCTAAGTAAACATTTCACAATATAAAATAGGATAAGTCTAAAGTACAAATAACACAACTACAACAAGTGAAATAAATGTGTTGTAATCTGTGTCTGTGGCAGTGTAGCAGAAAGTGGACCTGTAAATGAAAGCAGTCGCCGCTGCATTAACTCAATCTGCCAAGGGCTGTCTAGGAGTACGCCACTCATATTTAACCAGGATTTCCAGGGATTATTCATTTATATAATTATTTTAGTGCTTTGCTGAGGGGATGATGGGGGTTTGGGAGAGATTACGTTGACTTTTAGTTTTATGAAAAATTGCAGAGCCAGAGCAAAGCAACCATGTCACCGGTGCTGTGAGGGTATAGTAGTTCTATTTATAAATTTCTCTATTAGTCTAAGTGTGCCACTGCACTATATGGAAAATGTTTTTTCCCTGATGCTGCTGAGGTGTAGCACCATATGTGAACCATCAATATTTTTCATATAGTATGAATGACCTTGTATGAATTTCTGTGTTTTCTCGTACATACATTATACACTGCATCTAACTTCTACTTGCATTTGTCTGAAAGCAAAAGCACAGGAATGCTTGGAATTTCCTTGACAAATAAATATAGAAAATAGGTACAGAGAATGAAATAGTGACACTTCATGTGATGTTTCATCACCTTACCCAAAGAGACTTGTTGTGGATGAGGCAACAAGTTACGCCAGCACTGTCATCATTGTCTTTCTGACGTCCTTTGTCTGTTACAGCGCTCCACAAGCTTTGGCAAGTTCGAAGGGCTCAGACATCACTCGTCACATGCAAAGCCAGAGGAAAATGGACCAACCACGGTGCGTAGATGCATTTGTCTTTTGCTCTCAATGACAGCAGTTAGTGGTCAATGACATCTTGCTGTAATGTCAAAACTGAATACTTGCAGTCAAGCTGAGAGAATACTTTGGGAAAATTAGGTTTATGCAAAACTGTCCAAAAAGAGCTTTGCTCTTTCATATGTTGTTAACATAACAGTTCTGTTCAACTTTCCCCTCTCAGCTCAGAGAAGAATGCGAAAGTCCAGACCCAAACAAATCAGCTGGCCTCGGGAAGAAGATGAAAGAGATTTCCCTGACCATGCGGAGAAAAATGGGCAAAAAACACGCCAAGTCTTTCTCTGAAGAGACGGTGAGTTTCCTTCACCCCACCTTCCTGAGTAACAGTTACAGGATAGTTTTTTTTTGTTTTTCACTCGTCTATTTATCATTTGTGTGCCCGAAAGATAAAAAAGCCCCGTCATATATGTTACAAATATCAGCCTCTCTGACTGCAAACCTCTGCTGTTTTTCTCAAGAATCTTATCGTTTTTCATCTCACTGAAACCCACATCCTTAGATGTGACGTGCTTGTTGGTAATATGTTAATTAAACTCTCCGCTCAGATCAACACAGGGGAAAAAAGTGCTGTCTTGCAGTTTTTTCTTTAAAATTTTTTTTTTACTATAACGCAGAGGGCGAGATAAGAAGATGCTCTGAAGTTTTTTCTTTGGTATTAGTTTTTTTTCTAATTTTTCATCTGAGCTTACATGCAGTTTTGCCATTTTCACTCAGTTAAATTCCGATTGTCCTTTCAGGGAGATGACACAGACAAAGACCCAGAAGCTGAGACTGAAAGTTGTCCACCAGCTGAGAAAAACTCAGCAAAAACTAGCAACTCCTTAGAGAGTCTATACAGCGGTCAGAGCTCCTCTAGTGAGTATCTGCACATGATCTTTGCACAGATTGATGCGTTTAGATGACTAGAGCTGTGCCACCATATGATATGTGCTGTGTTTATGGGTTTAGGTGGCGTGACCAGTGAGTCCAATGGTTCTGGTCAGAGGGACAGTCTGAGGCTGGAGGAGGACGGCTCCTATCACGGGCAGTTCTGCGGCAGGGCTCGGGTCCACACAGATTTTGTTCCCAGTCCGTATGACACTGACTCCCTCAAACTGAAGGTGAGTTTCCATGTTGTACATAAAGTGTCGAGCAACAACAAAGCTGACTCACCTCAGACCTGTAGCAAAAACAAGAGTCTTTTTTTTTTATAGGTGGGAGATATCATTAACATCATCAGTAAGCCTCCAATGGGCATCTGGACAGGTATGCTCAACAACAAAGTCGGAAACTTCAAGTTCATATATGTGGATGTTCTGGTGGAGAAAGAGGAGGAAGAAAAAGAAGCTCCCAAGATCAGACAACAGAAGCTGTGCAAAAGACCTCGACCTAAAACACTGCTGGAGTTACTGGAGCGGTTGAATCTGGAGGTGAGTTCAGAATCCATGGACCTGGCATTATTAGCTCTAATCATTGGAAAATCAAAGTCTTAAAAAGTCTTTAAGATTTCACTTTTTGCATCTTTAATACTTTTGTAACTTTAAAAAAGTAAACATATTGATGAATGTATGATGTTATTTCAGGAGTACGCATCTGCCTTGTTGCTGAACGGATACCAGACAGTGGAGGACTTGCTGCACCTGCAGGAGAAACACCTGATAGAGCTGAACGTCAAAGACCCCGAGCACAGACACAGGCTACTCACTGCTGCAGAATACCGCTACACAGAAGGTCAGGAGCATCCTGAGCAATCATTGTCTTCTAATGTTAACAATAAACAACATTACAGACCAACAATAATACTTTATTAACTGACCACATGGTTCAGCCAATCAGAAAGTTGATCTCTCCAAGAAAAAAAGCTCTGAGAACCCCATTACCTTCAGGTCTAGAATGACTTCTTTATGCCTTGTTTCCACACACTTGTGTGTTCATTCATGAGTCAGCCAGGAATCCAATAGAATAAAACATAACACTAGATTAGTGCGGACTGAGACACAACCTCTAGTCTTTTATATAACTTTTATAAACATATTTAACAACAGTGACTACCAGCTATGGAAAAAAATCCCCTGTTTTTATTATGCTAGCATTAGCCATTAATGCTCTGAATCTTTTGACCATCAAGAAAAAAAAATCTTTATTTGATGGGGGGCAAGTTCTTTAATTGGGGAGCAGCCGACTAAATACTCAGCCCCCCATGGAAGGGAGGCGTGAATGGGGTACAGTGAGAAAGGTGGAGGGGGAGGATCTAAGAGTGGGAGCAGGTGTAGTGATGTGGATGAGATCTGAGATGTAAGGAGGGGTGAGCTTATGGATGGCCTTATACGTGAGAAGCAGGGCTTTAAACTTAATGTGGTATGAGATGGGAAGCCAATGAATGAACAATAACAACAAATTAACATTTTCCGATGCTGTAGTGAAGTTTAAAACCATCTAAGAAGAAAAGTTTTTACTTATGTTGAACAGCGGGGGACAAAATGGTGCAAAATATGTAAAAGAGAACAATGAACCGAACTCACATTTATGTGTAAACAAGGCATTATTGTGTACATGCACTATAGCTGTTTTCCTTGTTTCACAATTATCTTAAATGACCTTATAGGCTTTGACTCTAAAAAACCAACAAAATCTGCTTTAATCACCCCCTAACTTCCAAACTAAAAACAACCATAACATTCTCCATGTATTTAGAGACTTCAGTCTAAAAGTATGGGATCAGTATTCTGGCTTTTTAAAACTGATGAGTAAAAAGCAAAAAGTGGATTTATCTCCCGAAAACTCCACTTTTGCATTTGGTAGTATATTTTCAGTCTCAATTTAGGCAAGGCAAGGCAAGTTTATTTGTATAGCACAATTCATATTACAAAACAATTCAAAGTGCTTTACATAAAAGCTTTACATTTAGCTTAATCCTAAATCACAACCCTGATGTATTGCATTTTTAGCCAAAATGGGGCCTCAATAGACAAAACTAGCACCATGGTCTGCTGATGAAGATATAAAACTAACTAAAAAGACGGGGAAAAAAAATCAAGAATAGGTTGTCCAATGAAAGGAACAGTCCATTTCTATACATGTAGATTCCTTCACTGTTTTGCATCTGCAGAAGTCGCCCCCTGCTGACCATTAGATAGAATGCAGATTTGAGGTTTAACTATGATCATTATGATTATATCTAAATAAGCATAAGAAAAAAATCCAATGAAGAATTGAAAAACTTTGTGCTTTTCACGTTACTGACACTTCATACAAATAGAAACAAAAGCAAAATAAAGATCTCAATGAACATTTATGATGATAAAAATGTATCATTCAACATATTTTTGTTTCTCATTGCTTACCAGTTCCTTTCTGCAGAGAACAAAGGGGACTGTTATTTACAAAAAAAAAGAAAAAAGGGTCAAAGCTGAGATCTTGGTGCAATGCTGCAACCTGTGAGAGGCTTATCAGTGAGTTCCTGTTACTCAGATAGAAAGTACTTAACAGACCAGAAGGTGTTCCTGTAATCTGATGTCTTTACCAGAAGGCTGATTATTGCACAGCCTGCATGAAATCAAAACTACTCTCCAGTTTAGAAAGAGTACAACATTCCCTGGTGTGTTTTGTCACTCAGTCAGTTTCATCCAGAGCAACTCAGGCAGATGTGGACGATGCAATTTAAAGGTCATTAAAATGTCTATGTTTAGGTTACAATGCAGCTCAACAGATGGCAGAGGCTGCGACTTGTTGGCACACATGAGATACCAGTAATTTAATCAAGTTGCACAACATTAGGTTAGTGCCTCAGTTACTGTAGGAGGATTAGTAGCCTCTAACAAGTGGAATAACAGTGGAATAATGTAACTGTTTTCAGTGGAAATAGAAGTATCTAATAGAGGGTGACGTGTTTTTGATGGGTAATGCTTGCAGAAGATAATTTGGTATTTGGGTCATTTCCCCATGCTGTCAGCTACCAATACATTATCAGTTATGTAAAAACATCTGACACAAATCTAATGCAAAGGGGTTGTTGTTATCAGAGCAATGAATCAAATTAAATGTCAACAGCTTTAGACTTGGGTTTATTTTCATTGAATGGATCAGTTTGCACAGATTTGATCCTCTCAAATGTGGGTGGATGCAGTTACTTGTTATACTGTGACATTTGGTTTTAATTCCATTTGCTTTGCGGTTGCAGGTGATGATGTGAGGGAGGCAGAGGAGCACAAATCCTCCCAAAATCTGCAGGAAGAAGACAGCGACTGTCCCAGAGACTCTGGCTGTTTCATCCCATCAGAGTGCTCAGACAGCAAGGAGGATGCAGAGCACGTCACAGATACAGTGGATTCATGAAGCACTCATTTCTCAGATGGATAAGTTGACAATTGGAATTGAAAGTTTCACTTTTAATGATGACTTGGGTGGAAATGGTTTGAAAACTGCCTCTGTAATATTTTCCAAATGTCATGTTTATATCACTTGCTCTATCCACATCCTTACCCAATGTAGCAACTTTTTAAAAGTGTGTGATAGGAAGCTGAGACAACTCAACATTCCAAATATCATCTTATCCTTTCTTTGCTTAAAAAGGTAAAAGTTAAGTTTTGATTTTTAGAGGGTATTTTATTTGAAGTTGCCGAAGAAGCAGGATGATGTTTTAAACTTTTGTTGTATTTATTGCATTTCAAATCCTTCAATGTTTTTTTGCAAACTGTTAAGCCTTTATTTATCACAGGTGCATAATTTTTACATTTCCCATCACATCCAGTTACAGCTTCAGCAGTGCCCCCCTTCATCAGGTTTTCTCACATATTATCAACCCCCCCCTCCATGGATGAATGGACACTGTTGAAGGCATGTTTGGGTGTGCTTACAGTATGTCTGGATTATGGCCTATTGTATACTGTACATATTGACGAGTGTATTATTTTCTGAATGTGAATTTTAATGAGTGCGTATATGTGTGTATGTGAGAGTACGTCTGTATGTGAAATTGAGAGACAATATCGATCTGTTTTAACAGTGTTTTGTAAATAAAATACAGTCAAATATTTCCTTTATTTTATTTCACCTACCAAAACACTGCCTCATAAACTGAAATCTGAATGCCTGTCTATATATTAATTAATTAAGGTTAACAAATGAATATTGTGATATTATAAATAGATTTAAAACTTGACATTTACACGTCAGAAATTATATAAT
>JAPMNP010683006.1:0-12321 GCA_029874935.1 Atherina boyeri | reverse complement strand
ATTGTGATCTAACACTTAAAAGCCTTTGGCAACTCAGACCTAAAGCAATAATTTAACAAGAGGCATAAGGTATTTACATCTGTATCTATGCAATGTCACAGAGGCAGACACGTCATATTGCACATGTAAAAGGCAGGTACATGAAAAGTGGTTTAGAAATAATAGAAATGGGAATTATCACAAGTGAGAGAAAGAGTCTGACAAGAAAAGAAGTAGCCTTTCTATAAATACTCCTGTATAGCCTAGCCTTATAGATAGTCCATCCAACATGCAGATCAAGTCTGATCCACCTTTTTTTTATCCAGCTCCATTAATGAAGATTCCAATGAAGGTGTGACACATACATCAAACCACTTGATTACCCAATAACCTTACTCACTTTAGCCCCTAATTGGATTTTTTTAAAGAAAAATGATATACCTAAATTGTAATACTTTTGCTTTCATCTTCCTTCACTAATATTCCTGGTACTGGAAAAGAGGAAGGACAGAAGAAGACATCTTAGAAGTTGACTTGAGGACTGTGTCAGCCTCAACAGCTCTATTAGCAAATTTCTCTCTTGATCTTAAAGCAGTTACCTCCAGCTCTTTCTTTCTAATTCCCTTTCTTTGTCATCCACACTTGTCCATCCACTCATTTGCTCACACACAGCCCACACACAGCACAGTCGATTTCACAAGTTTCTCTTTACAAAAATTCTGTGGTTATTTCATCTTAACTGCAGCATTTTCATTGTTAAACATTTTAAGGTTTAATTGAGTATGGCATACTGGAACAAAAAACCCCCCATGGCCCTGAAGTGTCAGGTTTTCTATGAGGCACAATTTGAGAACTCAACACTGTCATTTGCTTTGGAGTGCAGCAGTAGTTAACTGTTGATGCTTTCAAGAAAGAGAGATTTCTCAATGGCTACATCTCTAGTTCTAATTATTTTTGGGAGCACTGCGAGGTGAAAAAATGCTTTTAAGTCTGCCTATTACACTCAGAGCTGGTTGTACAGGTAAGTTACGATAAAAGAAGTGAAATGACATAACATCTGAGGTCCTCACATGAGTATTTCACAAATACTCATTCTCAGTACAGTGATCAATCAGTCAACACATTGATACTCACACTATGTCTATAACAAACGTACTAAACAGACTCTTTATTTCAGTTTTATATATTAAAAGCTCTAAGAAAGGCAGCAAAGATACGCAGTAAGGCAGATCCATATGACACACTCAGTGACACTATTTAACACACTCTACTGTAGCACATTGACACTAATGAATGAGATGGATCTTTTAAAGGGCTTCTGTTGCTCTCTACCTAAAGTGGGTTTATGAAAGAAGTAAACAAACAAACAAAAAAGAACAGAAAGTGCAAAGGAGTGAGATGGATGGTGAAAATAATAAATTGAAAGGTGATTTTTCCACTTGAGTGGTCTTTGCGCAGTTGTTGTAGTGATTTCCACTTATTATCCTCAAAGTGTGTTTTAAATGTTTAAAGCATGAAGGAGGGTCATGGATCAGTGTCTCCTTTATCATTGATGAGTGATTGTCCAAGTGTCCCTTAAACCTCCAATGAAACAATGAGGGAGGATGGATCAGTATATATCAGCTTTTAAATGTTTAAGCAAATCCCAGTGGTTATGAATTTATGAAATATATTCTGAAGGGCTGAATATAAAAAAGTGTTGTAATGATGTAAAAACAGACCACATTAATTTTTCAGCAGTGGAAAAAAAATCAACACTAAAAAGAATAACAGATGAGGTGTCCAAACATCATGCATTCATGTGCATCAGGTGAGAAGGATGGCAGCTGCATTTACTGAGCCATTTAAATCAACATAAGCTGAGATGAAGAATTTTACAGTGTATAGCACTGTCAATGTCAGACGTTGAAGCAGTCTTTGCCATAAGAGTGAGTGTTCCTCTCCACCTTGTGTGTTAAGATGGTATGACTCTTTTTACAATCTCAGTAGGGATCAGTACTGTATGAATGAACTTGTGACTGATGGCAAAAGAACATTTTTCCAGTATAGCTGCTGAAAAAGATAAAGTCACTATCTTTTACTCTCCTCAACTGGTTCACACAAGCGACATGTAGCATCTAATCAGTGATCCAACTTAGATGAATCCACTCCATTCAGATCATCTGTCTGATTCAGTTAATTTGAAACTTTGTCCTGTCCACTCGCCCTGGCCTGCTAAGCATCTAAGTGGTAGACAGCAGATAGACCTGTCCCTCTTTGGCCGCTAAAAAGGTATCCTCAGCCTCTTATTGGACCACGGAAAACTTCAGGAAAACCTTCAGCAGCCCGTTGACGTCACTAACCCCTGCCCCCATCTGTATCGTCAAGGCAACCATTGAGGCAGTGGTCGTCGCTCCCGAAAGCACCCTGGGACTGAAGCAGCTCGTATTCCTGGTCCAGGAAGTCTAGGCTGTTGTTGCTAGGCAACCCACGGATGGTGAACTTGTGGGACACTTTGGTCCACTGCTCACGATTTGCCGCCACTCTCTCATACAGCTCAGTGGCCCCGGGAAACAGCTCAGACAGCAGCCTAAGAGAAGAGAGGGAGGAGGTGGCATCCATTTGTTTTTTTTTTCAATAGTGACCTTTGACGTCACGCTTTGGCACATTTACTCTATGTGGGTGAGTCTTCATCATTATCCTTTGGGTATTTGGTATTTTCAATTTTTACAGTTCATAATAGAAAGGTATAAATGATTATCATTCATGAAGTTTAAACCTCCTTGTATCATATGTATCTAAAAATAGGAGCTAATTTTGTCAAGCCTCTATTTACTGATTTGGATTTTGCCACGTGGGAGCAGTAAACACAATATATCCCTTTTCCATGTTGATGTTGTGATCAGGTCAGTAAGTGCTTATTTACACTTGCAGCAACATTTTTATTCAGCAAAAGTTGTGCTTGTCCATCTAATGAATGCAAATTCAATATTAACTCTAATTTGGTCTGTTTTCTTTTCAATCATCTCCTTTCGGGAAATATGTGGTTTGGCTGCTTTAGCTTCTGCATTTTCACCAGCTATCAGCTGCTGGAAATTATGTTGATGAAAGTGAACCAAAAGATATAGCTGAATTTATTTTAATAATTAAGATGCTCCATGGTGATTAAAGAAATGGAGGAGAAGTTTTGGACTATTTTTCAATATTGCAAGGGATATTTAAGGCTAAATATCTATTCTGAAACAGGTCATAATGAGTGTGAGGTTTTCCCAAGTTATCTGAGTGAGAATATGGTGCTTTCACTTTTTTATACATACTTGTAGATGGGCATAGCAATGTGTTCCATGAAGCTAATCTGTAGTTCTGGGATGTATGCCTTTTCTCTGTCCATCATCTCACTGGGTCTGTTGCCCATGGCTTTTTCCTGCACACAGAAACACACATAATGTGAGTAATGAGCTCAGATGTGTAAAAAACACTAAGTTCAACTTGATGCTCAATGAAGTCAGAAGCCATTTAGCAGCAACAGCGCATGCTGACACATACCAAATCGCCTTGAGAGAAGAACTCTTTGTAAATCAGCTCCTGTGGACACAAAGAAGCGGGCATCTATTATTTCTTACACTGTTTTGTATTCTTAGCGACGCTTTAAAAGTAAAAGTGTGGGCTCTTTCTCAGCATAAAATGAGAATATTGCTTTGGACAAAAAAAAGAAACAAAAAAAAAAAAAAAAACTGATGATGGCTTTAAATCCACATTTATGTCATATCTGATACCAGGCTTGTGCATCACAGTGTGGACTTTTACTTTTAAGGGAGTATTTCTTTATGGTTTTCCATTTTGCCACACAAGACCTCAATCCTGCCAGTCTCCTTTATTACATTTGGAGTGATGACTGCACCTACTGAGACCGAAATAAGCCAGATATTGTACAATAATATTCTCGCTGAATTAAAGTGAAATGTGCTTTTGGTTGTGGGAACAAAGATTAGAGTGCATTTGTTTTAGGTGTCAGGTGTTTGGAGATTGAGGGCAGGATTTAGGGCAAGGTTTAGGGGTTTTGGTCCTGAAAAGGGGGCAGGCTAAGATTAAATGTAATCCTAAAATGAAGCGTGCTCTCACAGAAGAGAATGAAATGTAACAGCGCACAAAGGTTGCTTCCAGCTATAGAGCTTCACATCTTTTGATATGTATTTTCCTACTAAAGGAGGAATTTACTACTCAGCTATTCGTTATCAAAAATCTTTAAGAAATAAACTAATGATAATATAAAGAAACTAAAGTTTAAAGAAATTGTTTTAAAGATAATTGCTCTAACAAATAGACACATTTACCAGGTCGAAAATATAAAACAATATCTGAAACATATATATCTTTTGTAATGTGTGATGCACAGACATAAGTGTAGCATGTAAACTGACAGCAATTTTGCGTGTGGTTTTCCAGCCCTTTGTTTGATCTGAGAGGTCACATGAAGTCATCAACAGGCACAACAGCAGGGAGCGGTGCGTACCGCTTTTTGGATTGTATCCATCTGAAACATACACAAACACATTGCTTGATGCAAATAGAGGGTTAAACCATCATGTTGCACCTAAAAGAGCAAATATCTGAGCAAAACCATTTGGAAAAATGACTAACTTATACTTTCTGATGGAAATATCTTACTGTCTTACTTACTCTTTTTGAGAAATTCATTGCATTTTAGTCTCTTCTACTGAAAATGTCAGAGTTACTTGATGCAGACTGGAAGAAATGGACTAAAGACATTGGATACATAAGTTTGTATGATTGATAGGAGAAAATTATGTTCTTGTTTAATATTGGTACTGGACTGCATGTATTCATTTTACATTTTATTCAGCTATTTTAGCCCTTGATTGACAACTTACATACTTTAGGTGCAAGGAAGTAGCCAACTCATTTAAATGTTTTTAATGTCCTTGAATTGCTTTAACAGTTCCGAATTGAATTCACTGCAGAGACATACTCTCTGGATAACTCATAATTGGTTGCATTCAGGCGTAAAGAAAAAAAAAATCCACTGGCCAGGAGGTTACAGCCAATTATATTACATAACAGTGTAAGAAACTGTTTCCTCAAAAGATCCAATAAAAGTAAATCATTAAGAAGCAATGAATGACGCTGAATGCATCAAGTTTGACTCCAGATCTCTGAAAATTAAGTCAGTTATTAAAAATGTTGACTCAGAAATTCCCTAATATTCATAAAATATTAGCCTATATCATTAACTTGGAGAATAGATACAAAATAACATTAACTTGAACAAAAAATTCTGCACAAAACGATCAAACTAGGACATATTTTAAATCTGAAATATTACATACTTTAAATATCATTCAACAGCATGTTTTCTCTAGTACAATCAACCCATTCTAATAGAAGGAGAGTTTCGACTGTTGGTTTGCTGAACCATCTGATCCGGGCCTCCCTTGGCTCATCAGGGTCATGACTGTGAGCAAAAGTAGAGATGTGGCTGTGCATACTGAACAACTGACACGTACCATCAGCCATCTTTTGCAAGTCCTTGAAAATGCGAAGGTGGTGAGCCAGGTCTGTAGCTAGAATTATGTCTCTTATCAAATCCAGCATCCGCTGGTAGTCCTAAAAACATACAAAATACACAAGCCTATATATAAGCTCTCATAAACATATTAAACATAATAGATCAATTATGTGCATGTTTTTATTGTTTACCTTCCTAGAGAACTTCTCAAAGATGTTGCAGCCTTGAGTGTTTAGAATAGCAATAGCTTGGGCAAAGTGATGTCTCTGTCAAAGCAAAAACAGCATGATGATAAAATGTCAAAACGTTTTAATCTAGTATCTCGAAAGTAATGTTGAGTCATGCTGCCTTGTAGAAAGCAAAAGCACTATAGATGCATCTCATTGCCTGATCATGAATGCAAGAAGTCTAGTTTAATTCTGACCACTAGATGTCATAGGAGAACACAACATCAGTGGCTCGACTGTGAAGAAACATAACAGCCAAACCAATGACACATTGCATTTTCCCAGTCTAACCTTTATCTCACCTAGAAAAACATCAAGGAAAAAATCTTACTCACAATGTCGGCCTGCCAACTTAAAACTTTAAACAAGGTATAGATTTATATAGTCACATGTTGCATGCTTGAGTTTACCTCCATCACAGATCCCTCTGAGCTGTAGAGAGCAGCCAGCACTGATTGCTGCAAAGTAAACACACAAGTTAAGCAGTACTGTTCAACTATATGCAGCACCTTTTCCCTCTAGAATAATCTATATACGCTCTATATATGCATTTGAAACAGCTTATTTAAAGAGATGTCTTTGCATTTTAAGAGTATGCATGGGTTATGTATGAGTGACCCAGAGCGAAATGTGCTCAGTAGCAATGACATCTAATGTCCCACAGGGGCAAATTCACAGGTGATGAGATAAAACTAAAGAATATTACTGGAAAATGCCCAGAGCTGTACTGCATTCTATGTTTTTTGTGGATTAAGGATCTTATTCAATGCTTTTTTTCTCCCTGACATTACTGATGTTTGATTAAACACCCTCTAATAAAGCAGAAACATAATACTGACCGAGGCCACCTGGAAAGAATTGTTGGTGCCACGGTGATCCAGGTCATGGCACATACAGGAGATAAAAAGAGCTAAAATCTCTATTTCCCTAGGTGAGAGTTGAAGAAAAAACAAAAAAGATTTAAAAAAGACATAAGTAAAAAAGCATTTCTTACATTTTAAAGTAAGTGAATTGCATACTCACTCGAGGTAGTTGGACAGCCCTAGGTTTTTGTAGAGCAGGTAGCAGAAGTGTGAGACCGAGAAGGCATGCATCCAATTGTGGTAGGGAGGGTCCCTGTAACCTTTCTTCACCATCAGACAAAACCTGAAGCCAAGGCAGCAGGTTAATTATGGCCTACATTTCACTTTGTTGCCAGTGACATAAGCACGTGTCACTGGAATAAAAGTGTTACATCATTTCCCCACTTTTCCCCAGCACGTACTCTCATTTTGAACATCATGACCTGGTTTTTTCTTGTGTAGCTCTTCTTTTAATCAAACAGCAGAGATGGAATTATCATAAAAGCTGCTATAACTTTCTAACAATGCTGACAGTGTGGTACCAGCAACTCTCTATCACAGCACATCAAACTGAAATCAGAGTTTTGTCATGAAACTTGCAGTATATTTAAAAAAGAAATACTCTCCACTAATAAAACTCTTTTCAGTTTTGTATCTTAAGATGTCAGCTTACATCTCTCTTTTGACAGTATTATGGTTCTCGGTCTTATAACTGAGTGACAGGCTTTTATTAAATCTCAAGAAATTTGCATAATTTAGCCCAAAAGCACTAAAAGCATATCTACTGCAACATACTATAACACAGATGACAAGAAAGTGAAGAGAAAATGATTAAATATAAAGACATAAGGCAAAAAAAAAGGAAAAATAAAAGAAAAGAAAAAAAAGCCACAAGTGAATCAGAAGCTATAAAATCAATTTCTGAAGTGCAAAAAGTAATTGGTAGACACACACATACAAGCACTTTCTACATGGATTGATGGAGCTGTCAAACCTGGCGAGAGTCTGTTGGTCAATCTTGAAGGTGTTGATGAAGCCCATGTCTTCAAACATGCTGAGGACGCACTGTGGAAACAAACACAACAGGAGCAGTGTTCAGTATGTTTGTGTTATTTTCTCTTTTAGTCTTTGAAGCCCCCCCCCCTCTCCTCCCCTCCTCACCATGTGTGTGGTGTCATCAGGCAGGGAGCGTGGCGTGTAGGTGAACTCAGCAAAGCACGGGTGAATCTCCATCACTGGTTCAATCCCGACTACCAGCAACTTAGAAACTTCTTCCTCTGAAACCTAAAGCAGACACATGCTGAATCACAATACATCATACTGGGATTATGAGTAAATAATACTTGGTTAGATCTGAGTTTACCTTCATATGGTACATCATCATTTCATTTGCCAGGTGGGACCTAAACTGAGCTTCGTGGACTTTCTTGTAAAGCAGCGACTATGGTGACAAAACCCCCCCCCCCAAAAAACCAAAGTCAAAGCATCATCAGTATAAAGATAAATAGTTACACTATGATGTTGCAGGGATTCTTTTTTTAAATCTTCATTTTGACAAAACACTATAGCGAATACAGTATACAGTAAATGGGTAGAAAAAAAAACTCATTTTTGTTATCATTTTACAAAATTAAAGTGAAATAATCATGATGAGTTTGTACATCCTGAAATTTACAATCAGCAAGAACTTTTTTAATTAAAGTGGCCTTCTGGTAAGCTTGTTTGTTTAGTGTGGAAAGTACATGAACTCAATGGACTGCTGCTTACATTTCAGTACATCATGAAGGTGCTGTTTGCCATCCGCAGAATACTCTTATGCTGTGATAACAACATGAGCTTTGCTGAATAATGTATTTGGTAATGTTTAAATGATTAATGAGCTTCTTTGAAGGCATTTTTTTTACAATCAGACATCTTTATAGTTTGTATATCCACTGTTGAATGCCCGCAGTCACTCAAAGGTCAGACTCTACAAGTGATGCTTAATATGAAGCTCAGTTGAAAATGTTGAATAAGATATTTCCCTGTACTGGCTGTTGTTAATCTCTGGAAAAAGACTCTTCGTTCTTTCTCCCTTCTCCTTTCATCCTCCATTCCTTTATTCTATAATCCTTTAAATCTGTATTTCCTTTCTTTTGTTTTCACTTTATTTCCTATTAATTTGATCTTTTATTCTCTCTTCCCTTCCTTTCTTTTTCCTTTCTCTCAAACAGTCCTTCTTTCCTTAACTTCTGTATCTTTTCCTCTCTCTCCCTCCTCATTTTTCTTCTTTTCTTGCTACATTCTTTCTCTCTTCCTCCTTTCCATCCACATGTTTTCGCTTGCCCTTTCTTCTTTCCTCTGTCCCTCTTTTCTCAATCTTTATTTATGCCCTCCATTCTCCATTCCTTAGCTCAGTTTCACCTTATTTAATCCCTTCTTTCCTCTTTTATTCTTTCATTCTCTCATTCCTTCTTTTTAGTTCTTTCCCTAATTCTTTTATTATGTATTTCTGTGTATATTTCTTCCTTTTATCCAGTATTTCTCAATTTAACCGTTCCCTTTATCACTCCTACTTTTTCTTCCTTTGTTCTTTCTACCCTTCTTTCCATCTGCTCCTAGTCATTTCCTTTCTTTAAGTCTTTTTCCTTCATTATCTCCTTTTCCCTCCCTTTCCCATGTTCTTATTTTTTCTATTCCTTGTTTGTTTCTCCTTTTCTTTATTTCTTCAAATGATTCTTTATTCCTTTAGTGCTCCATTTCTGATTTTCATTTAATTTTTCCTCTTCTCTCCCCTTCCTTTCCCGCTCTTTTCTTGTTTCTGTCTTTTCCCCATCCCTTAGTCCTTCCTCCCTTCTTTCCAAAGCGATTCAGTCTCACGGGTCACAAAAGAAGGGAAAACAGATGAGTTTTGAAGAAAACAACTGATTTGAGATTATATGGTAGATAAAATAAATCAATGTCCTCAACACACAGGTTTGTGGGTTATGACATCACAACACAGCTCAGGGCTATATTCTTCAACTTCATCATTGTCAGAGTCATCATCATATCCACAATCACCTTTATGAGCCACAAGCTGCAGCTCAAGTGAGTGTGTGTTGATGAGATTGTAAGAGTTAGACAAAGCCTTCAGTCTGTAGAGCACCACCCCAGTTAGTTCAATTAGACTGAACCTCTTCAAATTTCCCATGAGACTTTGCTTTACTCTTTGACTGAGCATTTTGTGCACACTGAACTGATTTTGTTTTGCAGGATGGGCTCTGTCTTCATGCCAGTGTTAGCAACAAGGAGTGAGAGAGTTCTGATGATGGATAATCTTTAAGTGTTTATTTCCTACAATTTTCTTGTATTCATCTGTGCAATCAGGTCAACCAAAAATCCGAACCACAACTGCAGCTTGAGAAGATGTAAACTTATATAAATTTCTGAAGATGAATTGATTATATAAGTGAATCTTAAGGATTAGAAAAGATACATTTATTTCCTTCTAATACTTAATGTGGTTTATTTATTTTTCTTTATTAGCACTTTCCCTTAGAGTTGGACAAGAGGAGGATTGCAAAAGGAAGAAAGAAGATTTGAAGGTTATCCAGAGTGAGAGAAGAGACTTACGTGGGCGATGCTGATACCGCAGTAGATGGAGAAAGCTGTGGCCAGATCCTCATCAAAGCGGTTGAACCAAGGTCCATTCATTTTATTCACCAACTCAGCGACACCAATCACCTCTAAAAGATAGAGCATTTAAAGTCAAGGAGGATGGAAAGAAGTATGGACAGAGAAGAGAAGATTGAAGGGGGAAATTATTTTCGGAAGGAGCAAGAAGGAGGGAAGCAGAGAAAGTTGATAATAAAGAAAAATGGGCGGTGGGAAATGAAGGTTGAGGAAGCGAAAATGGGGCACAAAGTGTAATAGTCAGAAGTTCAGAAAAGACATTTAGTCAAATAGATCTGATAACTTAATTTCATACTGCAGTTTATCCTAATTGCATTAAAAAAGATCAGAACTTATAGAATCCATTTGAGCTTCAGACAGATTTCTGTGTACAGACAAACCCCCCTCAGAAACAGCTAGTTTAGGAGGTACAGTGAAAATAAAGCAGGAGTTTCTAAGGTAAACCGGAAGCATGTCAACATTTAGGCTCAAGGATGTAACTCTGAGAAAACCGTTGAGTGAAAATGTTGCTTGGCTCAAGAAGAAAAAGGAGACAGAGTAATATAAGTACTTGAAATAACTCATACAAATGATGCAATAAAACCAGTTATAAAAGCTAATATTTGTATTTGAATACTAGTACTACATCACCAAACTGCCTCAGGACAAGTACAGTACACATTTAGGGAGAAGAACATAATTTAGTAATTGTTTAGATTTTTTTTTAGTACTACAAAGTTCCAGAGACAGCCTTTCTAAACATCCAAGAGCAGCTGAATATGTTGTATACATACACATAAATCTATTTCTTAACACTGAAAATCTTTATTCCAATTACATTTATCCAGAATGTGCTTGTGGATTTCATCTGAAATCCCTTTTCACTGAACCAAACAGTCAGGACATCTATGAGAGAGGATCTTTTAAAAAATGTTTTAGGGGAAGGCAGTGTAGTGATGGCGTTATACTATGGCTCTCAAGGAAAAGAAAATGCAGCTTCTTCACAGCCAAATATACTAATAATGACAATCTCTGTCTGTAACACAAATGGCTCAAATATGGGAAATGTCAAAGAGAACAAATATTCTGCAATCCAGGTAGGGAAGGTCATTTTTAGTATTCATGTGCTCAAACTTATAAACAAATGAAGTCAAATAATAATTTTCTTTTTACAGGAATACTTCGTGTTTTTCTCTGCATTGTAGAAAAACCCTTAATCTAGCAACTCTTCTTCAATAATAGGATTACAGCGCATGTACATTTTAACTGCGACTGTAAAGCCTGTGAGTTCTGTTTATATGCACTAAGACTTATCAGCTGTGTGATGAGCATGAGTAGTCCGCACTTTTTGCAGGGAGTGTTACATTGTTTTTTAATGTAGGCCTTTGTCAAAGATGTTGAAATGATTGTATTAGAGATGCTATTGTTTTACTGACTGTTCAGCTACAACCTGCAATGGCAAACAGAGCCGTCCTGTTGATGCTTGTTGGTATTTCAGTTGACTTTTCAAAATAATTTTAATTATCCTAATGTAACTTTTTTGTACTTCACAACTGAAGTTCTGACTGGCAAAGTCTATTATTCAATGTTACCATTGTTCTCGTCTTTGATGGGAAAGCAGAGGATGTTGCGAGTCCTGAAGCCGGTGCTGTCATCGACGCCGCGGTAGAAGAGAGGATGGGAGTATGCGTCCTTAATGTTCAAAATCTGACCAGTGGTTGCAACATGGCCTGCAATGCCCTGATCAGCAGGGATGCGAAACTCCTTCTGTACTCACAAAAACACACTCATGAAAAATAGTTCCTTTTCAAAAGCTGACAAAAGAGACAAGAAATAGATCAGAGAATAAGGAGATGACATGCAACTGAGTCTCCTAACTAGTGGGCTAAGTCTGTCACTTGCCAGCTTTCTAATAAATGCATAAAATGCCCCAATTCCACCCCTTCTTTCCTGATGTTGCAAACATACCAGATGCATCTGAGACAAGTAGGGCACAACAAAGATGCAAAATAAGCCATTATATAGAGAAAAGAAGACATTCAAGCAGAAAGATGTGCATCTACAGTCATGGAAAAAATTATTAGACCACCCTTGTTTTCTTCCATTTCTTTCATTCTAATGCCTGGTACCACTA
>JAPMNP010683004.1:0-11510 GCA_029874935.1 Atherina boyeri | reverse complement strand
TTAGATCTGGACAGCTGACTCTAAATGGACCTGTGATTGAGGTTAACGCTCCTGCTATCTTCATGAGTTGTCAAGCTTAGCCTTTTTCTAATCTCTAAGTGTCCATCTGCGCCCATGGCTCCTCAAAACACTGATGGATTTTAAAGGAGAAGAGAAGTGGCCAGGGTGCTGCGAAGGAATGACCAAATTACAAGATCTACCCAATGGATAAAACAGCATAGATTCAGATCGATGCAAACTACCGTTTGTCACACATCACATCCAAACATTTATTCCAGTAAATAAACAGACTTTAAAAGTGTCTCTTTTTTTATTATTTTTATTACAAATTTATTGCAAATATATAAATAGATCTTTTGTACAGAAAATGCAAAGGGGGAGATGTCAATATCAGCAACATATAATAAAGAAAAGCAGGAAGCCAAGATTTGTGTCCATAAATCTAAACCTTTGCCTTGTCTTTCTCTTCGGTCTCTAATTATTAACAGAGATTGAAACCAGAGGGGCAAGTCCCATTAGATTTGGATAGAACACAATTACAGGACTTTTGACTTGGTACAATGATCTACCTTTCAAAAACCAAATGCTGCAATGTTACAAACATGTCAAAAGAGGAACTAAAGTCACAAAAAAAGATTTGAGAATAAGCTCCGGCCCTCTAGCTTTGAACCAGACAATAATAATGAATAGCACCTCAGTAATCTTACTATACATGACTTGGTTGTATCATCATTAAGGGTCTCTTGGTGCTTTTTATATCCACATTAAGCTGATGTTACCTGTTAGAGAACTATGTGCCTCTAATCTCAATGCTTTTCTAAAAAAAAATGTCTAAGTACAAGGAATGAAATTCTGTAACAGCTGTATATGTTCCAAATTAGCATTACACCTTACTTAGCAATGTCTTGCAGCTCTTATGACACAATGTTCATTAACAAGAGGGACATTTCAGCACCAAGATCAGAGGACTTAAAGCTCTGCAAAAGTCTAATCAGTGATTACAGACTGAGGAGGCTTTAATATTCCTGACTTAGTAATACTTTGACACTGACTCAGGGTTCTGTGCATCATATCTATCCAACAGTTGAACTTGAATCATGGGTTGTCAGACCTAAACATTGAATGGCTTTCTTGCTGCAAGGACAAGACATTATTAGCTTATGAATAATTAGTCAGACATCTAATTTCCTTGGCAAGTCAAGAATGTCCCCTCTTCTCTGCCATATTTGTGTGAACTCACTATTTTTCTTCTTTTTTTTTTTGAAAGCAGCAGTTTTAAATCTCTGGCAGTGGCAAGGCCAATCATCCTGCTCTAAGGGTGTAGAGCTGGATTGTGTGTTTGGAATAAAAATGAATTCCCACCCGCTGCTATCTGTGAGTGCAGAGACCGTGGACACGTATCTGACTGATAGGCCTCTGAAGCTGAATGTAATCTGGTCTTGCCACAGTGGGACCTTTTTAGCAAGTTTCAGAGCTCTGGGACGGGGATTGGAGTAATGGGGGCATGGAATTACAAATGATCCTCTAGCACTAATAAGGAACATTTTCTTTATCTGATTATATTGCAATTTTGCCCCATTTAGAAATGACTCCAGAAACTGGCTGCCTGGTAGCATGGCCATGATGACAAGCTGATGAGCAGACTTTCACCATACAGCAGGTGAATGCATTTCATTTTCTCATTGTAAGTGACACAAGAAGACCTGTTTAGGTTTTTGGCAACGTCTGTGTCATAAATATCTTAGTTGGAGAGTCTCAGTGTTATCACCGCAGGAAGTAAACATAGCTTTGAGTTATGGCTTACTGTCACTGCATGAACCCTAACTCAATAAGTTATATATCAGCCGAGCTGCTGTAGGTGTACCAACAAGTTATGGGATGAATGTCTGCCTCACTTTCTCCTTCCTCCCAGGCTGTATTCTGTGCTGTGGTATATTAATATTCATGTGTCATTTTCTGTATTTTCCCTCAGCCAGGCCTCCAGTTTTGGTCTCTACAACTACAATAGCTCAGCTATCATTTGTCTTTCAGTCAAGTTGAGTGAAACACCTTATCTTAAGACAGATGAGAAAATACTGATCTGCAGCAGTGGCAGGACATGAGATGACTTCAATTAATATTTGCACATAGAGCCAGCAGGCTCTGCAACAACGCGATGTGGAATCAAAATCACTTATTTAGCTAACAGCAAGAGGGCCGGAGCTGATGGAGGAGCTGCTGATGCTGCATTAATTCACCGCTGACTTCTGACTGATGGATTGAGATTAGGTTCAAACGATTGGAGTATTCACTGCGTCTAAGCCTGCGTCACATCAGCATGCTCCTCTTATGCTGTGATATGGTTTTAATCAGGATGAGATGGTTGAATTTTGAGGGGGGAAAAAGAGCCACAAACGGTGACATGGCCCGGTCTCAAGCTAAGAAGACAGCTTCTCAGATCTGTCATGGGGAATAATTTGTGTAAACAAGTGTGCAAATGGATCTAAGCGGCAACCAGTTTCAAACATGTTTGCCCCATCTTTTCACTGCTCACTCCCCCAGCCTGTGGCTAAAAGTGCAGCAACACTGCAGCGTCAGTTTATGATATGATTGCCCAAATAAAAACCAATTGGCAATAATGCAAATATAAGACATCACATATAAAAAGAAATAAAGAAAAAAAACAAAAAGAAAAAAAAACAGCAAAAACCTAAACATTAAAGTCAAAGGTACTAGAAAATACTGTACCTCAGCCCCTACGGTTTTTGTTTTCAATGTACATCCACTCATTGTACACAACAATATATTTTTGTCTCTCAAAAAATACAGGGAATCATGCAAATATAACAACTTTTCTTTAATGTTGTACACTAAGTTAAGCTTTCTCTGTCCTTAAACCTTTTTTCTTTAAAACACACATCAATGCAAGTACTAAAAGTCAAACCCTTGATTCCCAGCAATCACCTCCCTCCCCATCCAAAATAACCCAAACAAATCAAAGACAAACAACCAACTAAAAATAGAGAAACACAGAGACATATCAAGAGATCAGGCTGAGTATAAAACATCCATAGAAGCATTTTTAACTTTGATAATTCTTTTTCTTTTGTCTAGTATACAAAATTCACAGATATTTCACAGATTGAGTCCTTTGTCCCATCTTTGGAAACTGGGTCCAATCAGGTGGCAAACCTCAGCCAAACCTGGCTCACTTACAAGAAGTTCAAATGCTCTCCTGCACAGAGATCCCATTAACTGGAGTTTACACGCAGAGTCCAATTCTGATGATGATGTTTAACTGTGGGTGAATGCTTTCGAAGTAAACAGGTTTTTACTGTTACATTTCATCTACGAGTCGTTGGCAGTCAGGAAGGAAAAACTGGCAGTGCTTGACCAGTCAGAGTATGAAAACTGACCAAGAAATCAGTCACACCAGGACATGTTTCATTTGTCTCAACTGACTTCCTTTTTCATTACTTAGATAAATACAGTTTCACTTTATAGCAGAACACACACAAAAAAACGGCAAGCATTTAATTTGATCCTAAAAGCCCTTCTGTGGCTATTATGAAAAGACACGCAGTTTTCCACTAATCAAATTTGGCACACTATCCACACAAGCTAATCTCCCACACAGTAAGCAGACTCAATGGACTATTAAACAAAAGGTCTTAAGAATTCATATGAAAGGGTTTGCTCCCCATTGTCAATGCTGATACCTGCTGATCACCTGCCTTCACATTCAGGACAAACATATCTTTAAAGGAGAGCTGCTTTCACATGGTAGAATATCTCAATTTGTTGCCACATAACAGAATAATATTCTGCAATTAATATATCCACAAATTTGTTTATTTGTGTTCATCTAAAGCACAGCACTGATTAGTGCTCAGTGAGTTTTAGTGTTGCCGTGGTTTCACATCTTTCGTCACAGCTGTCTGCCTACACTCCAAATTCTGCCTTTTCTCTGAGGACCTTGGCCATTACCTGCCTCACAGGAAAAGGAGTCGTCTTAGTTTAGTCATTGTATGACTCACTCTGACTCATTTGCATGTTCCATTTTTGCCATCTACTCTTTTTGGATGCATTCTTGTGTTTTGCCGGGAACAGAAGAAACAGAATGCTGAATGTTAAAAAAAAAGTCCCTCTAGTAAGACACATTTCCGTGTGTGGGCACATTCTCTGATTACAATTAACTGATTCTGATTGCTCATCAAAGAGATGTGCACAGCATCTGACTGAAGTATTCAACATGAGATATGGATCCTTTATTTGAGAGATCAGCGTCTGTTTTAATTTGGGGCATACTTTAGCCATAACAGAGCAAGAAAGAATCTGAAAAATGGGTTGTGAGTTTAACAGTGTACCAACAAAGCCAACCACCGACTAAAGGATTAAACTTTAATAGCACAGTAAATGGCTTTCCTGTGTCTTGCTTTCCTGTGTCTCTGAGACAAACAAGAAAGATGGAGCTACAAAAGGGACCATCCATCTCCAAACAAGCCACCCTCCAGGGGTCCAATGAGTAAGACCTTTTCTTTGTTTGTTTCTCTGTTTCTTCGTATCTTTCTTAATTCATTCAATCGCATTGCTCAAGTTTAGACATTCTTATTGCCTATAGAGGAACAGCTTCAAACACCTGTATAAGTGGCATCTTTAATTAAAAGCAAAGCACCCCTTAAGCATCAAGGCTAATTAACACAGCAATTTAGTTTAAAACACCAATTAGTGTGTTGCAAGGACGTAATAACAGCAGCATTATCCAAGGCTGTCCACTCTGTTTCTTTTGTGTCTATATGTGAATGTTTATGTTGTTTTGACATGCATGTTATGTGGAATATGTACACAAGGAAGCTGCTTGAGTTGCTTTTCATTTCCATTTTTCATGACCACTGTTATCATTTTGTCTTTAAGGTAAACTATAATGAGGAAAAAAAGTTTAGAGGATGTTTATTCTTATATGAAAATACCCTTGGTGTTATAAATCCACCCACGCCGTCACCCTAATCGTCCTAAGTTGGCCCTGTAATGCTCGCACATAATAAATTCTGAGCAGGAGAGCAGTTGAGCATTTATCACCTGAATATCTATTTCCTGAAAAAAAACACATTGATGTGTTAAATATGTTGATTAAAATAGAAAATGTATGAAATCAAATGTCATCTATGAAAACAGTAACAAACAGTGTTTTCTGTCACGTTATATTTTGTCCGGTAGATAAACGTGAATGGCCGCTGACATGATGATCCCGCTAATATTCCTGAACATCTGCCGTTATATTGGACATTCCAAGTTCGTTCTGTAGGATTGGATACTCTTAGTAAACCGACAGAGTACGAAGTAAGCATTACCTCCAACTTGTTGAGTCAGATATGATCCTTTGAAAAGTTCATTTCACATTATGGAGGAGCATCTTTGTATATCACATGGTGCTCTATCAAAAAGCAAATTCAAAGGCAGATGAAGTGTTACATCCCAGATGAACTATCACTAAATTACCACACGGAGAACACAACTCTCATATCTGAACACTGAATGCAAGGCGAAAGACCTCTGGCCCTGACTGTAGCCACACATCTTGATAAAACTGGGGTAAAAAAGAGAAAGGAAACAAATATTTGGTGAAAATAAAACAAATAGGAAGAAGCACATAGATCAGCACGAAGATACATGAACATACTTTTGCATATTTCCTGTTCATCTTGCATTTATTCACATGAATGAATAACATGCTAAAAATGAAATGCAAAAAAAAAAAAAAGGAAAGACATGTTGATATGCGTTATACAGACTCAGGTCCTCCTTGCAAGATAGATCATTTCTGATTCTCCACATCAAATGCAACAGTGCAGGTTATGTTCAGTACTGCTAATGCCATACTGTACCTTCATTCTTATGGACCTGTGGGGACCAGGGAGGTTGTGGGAAGTGTGAAAGTAATGAGAATTAAAAATCTTCCTGGCATTAAGCAGAATATCCATGAACAAGCAATGGCAACAAATTCAATTTTCACATTTTTTGGGAAAATTTAACTGCAGCCTGAATGCTGGGAAATGACACTGTCATCCCGGAATATGACAAGTAGATCAATTCAATAGAAAAGGTAAGAAAAGTCTAGATAGATCATGTGATGGCTGTGTTAGCAAGAAGCACTGTTGACCTGTGGAACATCACAGTCATGTGATGTCCAGACTGTGAGAAAAATACATTGAACATCATGTACATGTATGACAACTGTACATCTGTACATGCCATTAATAATCTAGTATTGTTCAGACAACCAGCCACTGGGCAAAATATTGACAAGTATTAATTTAAGTTAGTTTGGGCATATACAATATAATCTGACAAGGCATGCCGACACCTGCTTACAATGACCACTGTGTACCAGACAGCCACAAACACAATTGTGAGGCATAAAGTGCAAGCGGACATGCCTGTCACAAGTTGATTAATTAAGTTATCAATAATAGACAACAATAGCATTAATTTCCAGAACAAAACAGACACATTGGCAGTAATTAGAAGTGCCCTTTCCCACTGTGCCTCATTCAGTTTTAATGTTAGAGAAAGGATTTGGAATGTTCTTTGTTACTCACAATGTATGGAGACAATGAATCTCCTCATAGCCGGTTTGTATCATTCACAGTAGTTGGAGAAAAAATTATTTGGGGTCCCATTGATTGTTTTTCCTGTCATACCTCATCTTGATGCTTATTTTTCTTTTAATTAGTTCATTTATATTTTGGTCTCTGACATATATGTATCACATCTTTTGTGGCTTTTCGTGAGGACATAATGTAAGCCTAAATATCCCTTTATGTAATACGAAGTTGATTTACCTTATCACACATTGTCAGGTAAGTAGCACATGAAGGATTGTTCAGTTCCTCTATGGCGCATCACACTGTGACCTTAATTCTAATCAGTAGCCAGGAAAATGCTGTTTAGGATGATTTGGTTCATATGTAGGACCACATTCTGTAATCACTGAACCATGCACGAAAGCATTCATGTGTTCAACACCTCCAATGAAATCACTTCAGTGTTCCACCTTAAATATAATTTTTATGATTTCCTCAAGCTCAATGATCCAAAAGCCATCATTGTTGATCATTGTTCATATGATTTCTCTCTTTCTGCCTCTGTGACAAGCGAGTTGTTGATCAGCCTTAAGAGGGTCTAAAGGAGAGAATCATGCACTGCATGCGACAACTATTCATGAATCCACTGCTGTCAGTTATAACATAGTGCTGTCATAGATGCCCTTCACTTTAAACATTTTCTTGTGTATGCTCCAAAGGATGCAGAACCCAATGCAAAACAGGAAACGCCTTGGATCAAACAAGCTTAAAGCTTGGGGTGAAACATGGCACTGATAAAAATGGTCCATAGGATTACAAACCATGAGCATTTAAAAGAGTTCTAAATTACAGAGTTGGCATTTGTTCCCAGTATAATTAATGAAGCCAAAAAATACTAAATAAGGAGTGGAAAAAGTGCTACCATAAAGAGCAAAATAAAACATAGTGATGGCTCTCCAGTCCCAGGCACAGTTTCACAGTACTTGCTTTTAGCACAATATTCTATACACCTAGCATGCCAAGAAAAACAAGAAAAGAAAAGAAAAGAAAAAGAATAAAACAAAATAAAATAAAAAAAACAAACAAAAAAAACAGAGAAAACCCAAAGGCAATAATTTGTCCTACATTTTTCTTCCCACAAACTTCAAATGGTTTCTCTGGCTCATAAGCCAATAAGGAAAACAAATGTCCATAAACCCTTTTTTTCACTTCTCAGTTCTGATCCTCAGTCACAGCTTCTGCTGAGCAGACACACCTTTCCAGTAATCAAGAATGTCATGCAGGTCCTCGCCTTTGGCAAACTGCACCTTTTTTCGGAGAGCATTTCCAGCCGTCACATAACAAGCCTCGTCGCGCGGGCCTTTCCGGTACGGGCGAAACCGCTCCCAGATCCGCAGGGAGCTCTCCGAGGAGTACTCTGGGCTAGAGGAGTATCCAGAGTAACTGGAGTTGTGGCGGGCAGGTGAAAGCTGGGAATAAGATGCTGCATCCCTGCGGGAGCGTGTCAGGGGTTTCAGGAAAGAAACTCTCTGGGCTGGGGAGCCCTGGTGGGACCCTTCATAATACAGAGCTGGGACGGAGTGGCGGTGCTCCGAGCAGTGGTAGTCTTGCTGCACCTCCAGCTGCTGCTGCTGCTGCTGTTGCTGTATTTGCTGTTGTTGATGGTAGTGGTGGGACTTCTGGCTGTCCTGATGTTGGGCACCAACACCACCACTGTCGCAACCACCACCACCCCCTCCTCCGCAGCTTCCACTCCCCACCAAAGGCAGCCTCTCCAGCGGCTCCCCACAGCCCACAGGACTGGCCCGGTCTGGGAACTGCTGCTGTTGTTGATTGCAGGAATCAGGGCTCCTTGGTTCAGGAACATCCAGGCTATACACTCGAACTCCTCCACGTTCCCTGTCTCGACCCATAGAACCACAAGATGTGGTGCTGCTCTGTTTCTTGACAGCATTTGCCATAATCACAGCAGCATCTGCACTCATTTGTCGCTGAATTGGACGGGCAGCATTGGCTGGAGGAGGGTGCCTGTAGGGGGGAGAAACAACAAAGCCACCACCACTGATCCCTGGGCGCTCAGAGAGAGGAGTATTCAAGGCAGGGAGTGGGGGAGGAGGGGGTATTTTGTTAGGAACAATGACCTGACATGTCTCTGTCACCCCTGGGGAAAGTGGGATTAAGCCACGAGTAAGAGATGATGCGCTAGTGGGCGGGGGAGAGGTGGGATTGGAGGAAGCTGTGGGGTTAGTTGAGGCGCCAGAGGCAGCAACTGCTGCTGCATCCAGTTTCAGCGCATCAATGCAGTTGTTAATGATTTGGTTAACCTTGTCCACTTCCATGGCAATAGTAGAGATTTCTGAAGCTGAACCATGTCCATCATCATCCGAATCATCACCAAGATCAGTTCCATCGTCATCCCTCAGGTTTTCCCCCCTCATCCCTCCATGCCCACCATCTCCCATTCTCTCCATCCCTGCTCCCCCAGTTCTCACATCCATATAATTTCCTTTAGTTGTAGCCAGAGCTTCCGAGAAGGCAGTGGCCATCTTTTCTACCTGAGGTATTGAAGAAAGCCTTGAGGAGGTGGTGTTAGCTGAGTGGAGCATTCCTGAACTTGAAGATGTGGACATCTTTCCTCCATGGTGGTGCTGATACTGGTGATGTTCTCTGGACTGCTCCTGAAGTTTGTGGACTGCTGATGGATCATTTGCTACTGCTGCTGCCACCTCTGGCCCATATCGCATTTCCAGGATAGTTTTCTTGACACAGATAGACTTTTTCTTCTCATCGTGCATTCGCTTCTTACGAAGGCAATAGTAAACAATTCCTAAAACAATGAGCATGCCAAAAAGGCAGCCCACAATGGTCATAATATAGTGAGTAGTGGTGGAAGGAGTGGCAGACATATCATCCTGATTTTGACCCAGTGTGGAAAACTGGATGCAAGTGTGGTTATAACGTTGAGAGTTGCGAATGGAGGCAACACAGAAGGTGTAATTATTGTGAGGCTTGAGCTTGTTGACGGTGATCATCTCCTTCTTGTGCTTCAAATTCATGACATCTGACACGAATGTGTGATTGTTCTGTGTCAGAATGTACATTTTGCTGAAAGGCCTTGGAATCCTTACAAGGAGAGATGCCGAGGAGAAAGAGACATGGTGTAACTTGATGCTAGGACTGAAGCTGTCATCAGTAGATGAGGAAGAAGTGGTGGGCTGGTTGTAAGGACCCACACCACCAAACATCTCTGGTCCGATTCCAGAAGGACCATCCATATCTGGTGGTAGAGAGGTCATTCCCGGAATCATAACACCATCCCGACAGTGGTGATACAAAATGGTTTTGGCATTTCGACCAGCATGGCCAGCAGCAATAGGACTTAGTAAGGGGTAGCCAAACATTTCACGGGGTGTCTCACACTGGAGGCGATCATAGGTGTGTGACACATTGTTGAAGAACTCCAACCAGGTCAGAAAGCTGTAAAGATCACAGCCGCAGTGAAATGGATTTGCAGCCAGTTCACACACCATTAACCGACTGAGTACCGTGAATGTAGATGGGTCAATGCGTGCAAGTTTGTTGGATGACAGGTCAATGCTGCTCAGGCTGGGGCACTCCCAGAATGCATTGCTGGAGATAATCTCGATGAGGTTGTGCTGCAAGAAGAGGCACTGCATGCGGCCAAGCCCTCTCATCATACCTTCAGTTAAGTTTGTCAACTTGTTGTAGCCCAGCTGAAGAACCTGAAAATATCATAAAATAGTGTTATGGTAGTTTTTTTTAAATCAAAAACATAGACTTAAATTAATCATAAAAATTGACACTGTGCACCATTAGCCATGCTGCAACTTAGAAAAAAATACAAATTTTGTGGCAGAAATAAAAAAAAACCCACTAATAATAATGTACTATTATTTTTAAGCACATTGCTTTTAGGATCTATGACCTTATTACCTGTAGATTGGCTTGTCCTGCAAAGGCTCCATCTTCAATATAGTTGATTTCATTCTTGGTAAGGTTTAGGTCAGTCAAGTTGGTGAAGCGATACATGGAACTGAAAAGCACAGCTTTTAGCTTGTTCTCATTCAATCTCAAGTCATGGACCGTGTTGTTGATGTGTTGGGGGATAGTCTCATAGGGCGGCTGGTTCTGACTGCATATAGCCAGCCAGACATAACCTTTGTCCCCTTCAATGAGCCAGCAGTCCCCATTGACCATGTTGGAGAAATAG
The DNA here is from genome assembly GCA_029874935.1 of Atherina boyeri. Lineage (NCBI taxonomy): Eukaryota > Metazoa > Chordata > Actinopteri > Atheriniformes > Atherinidae > Atherina > Atherina boyeri. The sequence continues at coordinate 716 of JAPMNP010683004.1, read as the reverse complement.
GAGAAGAATAGGAGGGAGGGGAATATAAGGGGGAGGAGAGAGGAGGTGGCAGAAGCACCCTGCATGATGCCAGTGAAGTGAGATAACAGAGAAGGCTATGGGAAGGAGAATATATAGGGACAGGCAGGGAAGAGGATAGATTTGCAGGAGAAAGGGAAGCAACAGAAGTTCCAAGGGAAATGTTTGTAAGAAAAGATGGGTCTGGGTTGGATGCTTAAAGAGGGGAGGGGGAGGGGGGACTTCACAATGCCAGTCTTAGCATCATGTTTATTAGCAGGGCAGCCATGTTATATAATCTCCTGCTGAACTGTAAGGTGAGGGAACAAAACTTGTCTTCATACTCTCTCTGTTCTCGGAAGGCTTCTCTTGTCTGAAGTTGAATGGAAGGACCTTTGGAATGATCTGTAAAGGAAAACATAAAATAAATATCAGAAAAAATACAATTTATGATTGCTATAAAATTTCAGAGAGAAAAATGTATTTCTCCATTTTACAAGTAACCTCGTCAAATCATGACTCAAGAGCAAATGCATTGTAAATGGTCCACCAAATTCAATGTTTCACTGCCTCCGAATTCACTCTCATTTCCCCCTAAAGCTATTTCTTAACTTATTACATACACAGTAATTCCTTCTTGGTCATTTACCTCATAAAGTTATGAAAATACACAAGGTTTTACCACACACAGTGCAGCGTTTGGATATGCTAACACCTCT
>JAPMNP010682962.1:2267-13584 GCA_029874935.1 Atherina boyeri | reverse complement strand
GTGTGTGTGTGTGTGTGTGTGTGTGTGTGTGTGTGTGTGTGTGTGTGTGTGTGTGTGTGTGTGTGTGTGTGCTCACGTGTTAAGTGTTTGTGTGCTAACTGCTCAGTGAGTCATCCGCTGCTGGTGCCACCTGCGTCATCATGCCATAATCAACCAGAAGAAGGAGACTTAAAACAGACACAAAGAGACTGGAGGAAGGCGTCTTATGTCTGCTGCAGGTTTTTTTGTTTTTTTGTTTTTTTTACAGTACAACCACAGAGACAAGCTGTTAACAAAACAGCATAGCAAGGATTTATTTAATGTAATGTAAATGTGATTCCTCAGTGGGTGCACACAATAACATAAAGCTATGTTTGATTCACAGAAAATAAGACAATCATCAGGGGAGAAGACTATAGACATGATTTTCAAATATGTATCGCTCAGACTCTTCATACTAACTTTCCATGCATTTGACTACAGTTAGCTTCCTGAAACTTTATCTCAAAAGGAAGTCAAAAGCGTTACTTCCCACACTGATATATCTTTATACACCTTTATAACCGTTTATTCAATTTCAGCTTCCATTTAAGCAGATTTGTCTGAAAATTTTCAAGAAATAAAGGATTTTTTTTTTCTAAGTGGGTCTTCTAAGGTTTCTGTTGTCTTTACTGGACAAATACAGACCTACTGAATTTTGTGTCATTGAGCTAAATCAAGTCTCAATGCCTTTATTGACCTTTATTTTGTATAACAATTCCATCCTCTTCTTTGACTTTCTCATAATTCCATGTAATATTGATTAAAGTGTGGGTTTTGGCAGAAAAGATTCCTAAAATAATATCTCAGGGGGAGGCAAAAGTAATGATACTTTTATTTTTAAAAGATATTACAATTTATAGACATTAGGCCAAGATGTTTGCTCAGACCTCAGATTACCTTTTACGGTTGGTTCTAAAAGTGGTCTTTGGTAAATTTACCTCCTGAAAACAGGATTAATTTTTCTGCATTCCACACTGCTTTTAGTAAGACTAAATGTCATGACTTATGTGATCAAGGCTGCTTCAAGTCATGGGTAAGTGCTGTGTCTGCTGCTTAATGGACATCCACTGTCCTCAAGTCTCACTCCACACAAAACTGCCAAGGTACCAAGTTGATCCATAACTATCCAATGATGATGTTAAGACTTCAGAAATGTGTTTGCAAACCTAAGCATGTTGACTGCATCAGTCTATATAAAGTTTATAAAACATCATTAGATAATTTTGCACATAATCCTCATATTTGTTCATTTTACTTATGGTGCCCTTTATTTGATTTAATTTTATGTTTCCTACAGGTATGTTCATCTTTTGCCACAACTTGAAAATTCTACAGTCAACAATGTCTTCAAACACATTCAGATCCAAAACGTTTTGTAAAAATATGTCATCGATTTCATAAAGCTTTGTGTCATTTAGACCTTTGATTCTGGTATTTCTCTTCCGTTATGCAGACATCCTGACAAACCACACCATGGGTCATGCACTTAAAGATTGTACTTTTTATAGACAAGCTGCAGGGCAGAGCAAGACTTTTTCTTTTCTTGCTAAATAATTTACTCAATAAAACCAAATTTAGATTAGAAACTTTTTTTCACTCACAAATTCCCCTGTGAGCTGCATGTGTTAACACCAAATCACTGACTGGTTTTAGGATTATCATTTTGCATGCATTCTGTCTCATCTTCCACCGTTTGTCCTGTGCTGTTTTAATGGTAGCTGATGCTGTTTATGGAAGCACTCTGTTGTTACTCAACCAGTATCCTCATCTTTTTACACTTTCGCATACATTTTGCAAGAATTTGCAGCAAAGAATCTGACTCATTAACACCCCTAATTTAGAGCCATTACTGCGTTGTTATCAGAGCCACGTACTGATCATCACATAACAATCCCTTAACTAATACATAGCGGGAATGATTTCCGCTATGATGATTTGAATAACAGAATCTCTTCCATACTTTCAGTACGAGGCTACTCTGTTTTCTGTCAACTTAAGCTGCCAGCTGATCTGCTCTTTTCTGCTGCTCTTGTCTGCCTTTCTATTCTACATCTATGCTTTCTTTTCTTCTTGCTTACTTTCTTTCTTTTTTCTTTCTTTCTTTCTTTCTTTCTTTCTTTTTCTTGTCTGTGTGTCTGCTTGCCCGTCTTTAGGTTCAGATAGTGCACAAAAAGCTGGACTTCAGCCACATCACCTCTCGCTGTGGCTCCAAGGACAATATCAAACATGTCCCTGGAGGTGGCAATGTAAGTACTGCTGCAGGTGGAAGCAGACTCTGGTTAGGGTGGACACAAATTGCTTCTCTGTTTTATCTTTATGTCCCATCTAGAAGTCGCAATTTGTGTTCTTGGTGGCCAGTTTATGTTTAAGCATGTAAATTTGGTTCACCATTTATGGATGGTTATGCCATTTAACCTAATTTGGCTCGCCCTGTACTTAAAAAAGAAAAAGAAAAAAAAAGAAGCTAATTTGGAACAATTGGCCACATGTTATTAAGAAATCTGTCAACATAGATTATCTGTAAAGCTCTGCTGATTGGTCCCTTGCAGAGAGATGTGGAAAATGTAATTTGAGCATCCATCTGGTCTGCAAGCAAATAGAGTTCAACTATAAAGCCTTCCCTTCCTGTACCAAACATTGACATGAAAGCTTGTCGTTTCCCAAGTAACTAGAAATGAATGCATCAATTAGCACATCAATGGCTTGCACTGTTTGCACTTTTGGTTGATTTCACTTTAAATGAACTGACCACAGCTTCTGGTATCCACCCCTCCTGATGTTGTTTCCATCTGCTCTTAACACCTGCACTATCATATTCCATCTCTTGGCTGCTCTCACAAGCACCAGTTTTCCATCTCAGTTCAGTTAATTACATACAAAAAGTATATTTAGAATAGCTCACATTTGAATAGATTATTTGATTTGCAATATCAGAGCCTGCTCAGTTTTAAAACTCAAGAAAAGCTCATAAATCCCTATGGTGGTTATATGACCTAGTCCTCTTAAGTTTTAAAAGACTGACTTGTCCTACTGTGTCTCTAAATAAAACTAATTGTATTTCCTCTTTTGCCTACGTCATTACCAAGTAGGAATTACGCATATAAGAAATACACATTGATTTAACATGAGCACAGGGTGGTCATGTGACTGCTACCAAGAATTGGAATTTAACATCTGCCTTGCTCCCTCCTGTTCCTCTTTTTATCTGGGCTACCGTTATTAACAAGCAACTGATGTCATTTTTACATTGGTTACAAGAGGGTATCTTTTTATTTAAAAAAAAAAAGAAAAGATATAGTACTGTATGTAGTATTATACTTTCTTTTTATTGCCGCAGTGTCATTTTTCCTCTATATTTTTCTGCTTGTCAAGCATTCTAATATGATTCACAGTTAAGAATTCAACCTTTCAAGCTGCTTCCAATATGTTAAAGCTCTGAGCTAGGCAGGTATTCACAATTAAAAGTGGTTTGTGTAGTGATGGTAATAATCCGCTCATCATCATCCTCTAGTCTGTTCTCAAATTTGTAAATCTGACTGACCGTAGCACACACTTTCAGCCAGGTCATTAGTTTTAAAATGAGTCTGGGAAAGCTGCTGGCAAGCTATTCAGTATTAGAAACACACACTCATAGTGTGACCATGGTCTAATAGTCTGTCCTGAGCTATCTGCCTAATGGAGCATCATTAACCAGCCTAACAAAACCAAGAAATGACCTTCAGTGACAGCAGAGCAGGGCAAAGTAATGGATCAACATTGTTGGTAAAATTTGTTGTGTCAAATGCCACTCTACTGCCGACGGCATACGGACAGAGTGGATGCTGAAATGGAACATGGCTTGCACAGTATGTGGTGCCCTAACAGGTAACATTATGACCTCTACTCTTCCCCAGGTGCAGATTTTGAATAAGAAGGTTGATCTGAGCAAGGTGACATCCAAATGTGGCTCCAAGGACAACATCAAACACAAGCCAGGTTCAACTTTAAACTTAGACTCTCCCCTGGTTTTCCTCTCTTAAAACTGTTTTATTCCACCGTGTTCTTAACGCTAATCTTTATTTTTAACAGGTGGTGGTGACGTGAAGATCGAGTCCCACAAGCTGAATATTAAGGCTAAGTCTAAGATTGGATCTCTGGACAATGTGGGGCCTGGCAACGGGGAGACCAACGGACACAAGGTCACACTTAAACACAATCAGTATTATTTTGGCTAAAACACAATTACGTCCTCTGGTTCTGCTGAATCACTGTGTTGTTACTGACCAGCACCACTAGATGGTGTGGAAGCTCGACAGTTGAAGATTAGAAAAACTTTTTTTTTTTCTTTTTTTTTCATGTGCCCTTGCTCTTGTCTATATTTGGCTTGCAGGATGAGAAAACAGAGGAGAAGACATCTCCACCCCCAAGTGGCACTCCAACAACAGGCCAAGCAGGCGTTGCTAAGGCAACAGCACCAGGAGGTGTTGCTAAGGAGAATGGCATGAAGGAAACTGCACCCTCTCCTTTTGGGGGAGACGGACTGAGAGAGCCCCTTAGCCTAGACAAACGCATCACTGAGACAAGTGGGTATAAAACACACACACATACACACAGCTCTCATTGTAACAGCACTGAAGGGCTAGTTTGAGATTTTAACCAGCTGACTTCATGCTAAGCCCTTCTTGTTGCGCTTGTAGCTTGTACTCAAACTTCTCAGCTATGCAAACTTTTTGAGTACCTCAATCAAATTAGCAAAAAACTGAACAATTCAAAAAAGATATTTAGTTCTTATTCTACAGCTTTTTTTGTTTAAGTTTGTTTAGCTGCTGTTTTTAATCCGAGGTTACATTGAGCACTTTTCTAATGCAAGAGAAGCTTTCTCAAAGTGGTCTTCTTCCCTTTATAATATGAAAAAGAACGTTTAAAATCCATTAAGCATTTAAAACCATCCAAATTGAGTTATACTTAAACAAGTATAACCATCATAAATAGGCAATAAACATCTACAGGTTGTTTTTTGGCTGATTATAGTTACTGCCCAACTCTGTACACCTACATGAACTCATTTATAACAAGCATGAGTGAATGCTTTTTACCACGGTGTCTGCAGCAGTGGTAAAAATAGCCATCAAATGAAATTATAAAGAGACCTACTGAACAAAGATTAACTAATCTTAGTGGACGAATTCATCTTCTGCACTGCAGCAGGTCTACAGACTCTGGGAGTTCAGAGGGGCTGCAGCCTCTTTCCACCTAATATTGTTGTCAAACTCAGTCTAATTGATGCATCTAGATCTATTGCTATAAAAAAAAATTTAAAAGAAGAGTTTTTTTTTTTTATTTACCTGCACCAGGCCTATTAGGGAGGCAATATCTGGTGCAATATTAAACCCTTCTCTGTCTCAGTTTGTCCTCTTTTTTTTTAATCAGGTTCTCTCTTCCATTCTTGTGTCATTTGAGTCCAGTATTTTTTTCTCCACAGACTGAGTCCCAGCGACCTGAAGACTTTGGCGGGACACGCATGGCGCTCACTGACCTGCCAATCAACTGACCAACCTACTTACCACGGCGCAGTCACTTCCCTCTGGTCCCGTCCTTCATCTCGCCCACCGCAGCACCAAATTGACCGTTCTCCTCTCAGTGTTTCTATGGGGTCCGCCTGCCAGCTTCCTGCTACCAACCCTGACTTCGAACCTCTCGATGCCCCTGGCTTGACTTTTGGCCCTGTTAACTACAGAGAAGACCATTTGGTGTTTGTCTGTGTATCTCTGTGTGGGGTCCCACCAGCTTCTTATCTGATGAAATATCCTTGTTAGCACTGATTTAGATTACCTCAGCCCTAAACCCTGAATATAACCGCCCCAACACACAAATAATTGAATAAACCCACTTTTGCACATAGTGAGTATAATCACCTTTTTCATAGATTGTTTAAGCTATGACTAGATACTGTAACACTTGTCACTGAAATGACGCTTTGCTCTGGTTTCTGTGATTGGCCTTCACATTACAAACCACTCTATATTTCCCAACTTTGCTGGCCAACCCATGCCTGTTTTTGTCCCCCTTCCACTTCCAGTACATTAGATATCAGCAAGTCATGTCATTATGAATGCCATCTCACAGCTCATTTCACATTATTTCACTACAGTCCTCAAAGTATTGTTGTACTATTTTGTGCACTCAGAATGCACCACAGTAATGTTATTGTTTTTTGCACAATTAATAACCACATGTGTCAGAGTTTGTAGCGATGGATGCAGAGATCACAGACTAAATCTAGACTGCAGCTGCTAATTGAGAAGTCTTGTAAGCAAAAGATCAGTGCAAACGTTTCTTGAGTGTCAGATAATTCCTGTGTCTTTTGTCAACTGCACACAATGTGACCCCATGATTACTCTGACTAGAATTAGAAACATGATTCAATTATGTCATTAGTGCAAGATAATCATCAACATATGGGAAGAGGAAAAATAGATGAGCTCTGACGTTCCTCAGGCTCAAAAAGGATTTGCCTCTGAAGATCAGTATTTGACCGCAGAGTCACTAACTAGAGATTGCACTCTTGAGGACATGAAGGAGTGATCTATAACAAGAACGTTTAACACTTTATGATAAGTATAAACTCAGTTTAATCTCCCACTGATGCACCTTTTAGTCCCTGATCATGAAGCGAATCGTACACAGGATAATGTCTGAAGCACTTGTTGGTAACAGTGATGACTACTGAGTCACAGGCTGCTTTTGAAAGGCTCAATCATACCAGCACATTAAATGGCATCGATTCAGGGAGAGTAAACAATATACAAAAGATAACATGCATTAGTGGAATTGCCACTAATGTATGCCGTGATCTATGGTTTACTTGCAAAGTAAACGTTAAGTAAAATCAGCTATGTGGTTTGCATCAAGTTCAGCTAATTTGTGCTAAGAGCAAGATGTCTTTACAATGTTTGAAGAAACAGAAACTGGTGGAGAAAGTTATCATAGCTTATTTGCTATGTTGCAACTTTTATTTAACCTTCCAGCATTGGAATAAAAAATGTTTAAGAGGAGGCAGAAATAAGTGTTAGCAATTGTGCAAGAAAGTCTGCAAGCTCAGCGTGTATGTAACCCCTCCTCTCAGAAAGGGATTGATATTATGTACAAAATATCGGGGCTGATTGAATGTCACAGTACAGAAAAAGTAAAACTCAGAAAGGTTTTGTGATGACCAGCTTTAGCATGCCTTCTCCTGCAGTATTCTATGGTTTGAATATATGTTTTTATGCCATGTTATACATAGGTCTGAGTATTTCCCTTCTCTGGGAATATTAAGTATGAAGGTGTAGCAATGATATAGTTAACAGTTATTTACTGTTTACATTTAGCTGAAGCTGAATCTACAACCATTTGATTTAGATCAGGTCGTAGGTCAAGTCCACAAACAACTGTGGATGCATCAGCTCTGAAGGCTTTGGATGTTTGCTTTGCATTGATGAAAACATTATAATGCCACAACAAAAAAGACATTAAGTAACATTATATCAGTGTAGTTTTATAACACTTGACCTTTGTCTGTAAATAAGTTCACATACTCAAATATGTGACCCTTTGCATGACATAAACCTGGGGGGAGGGGCACATTAAACAGTCCTGTTAACTGTTTCAGTACATGCAGCCCTGTTGTACAACATGAATCTTCTGCTTTGAAGGTTTTCATGATCCGTTAGTTCCACTCGTACACCTACACCCGCTGCTAGGGACTCAAGCAGTTACCCTTAAATGTGTCTTGAATCCACAGTTATCTTAGACAGACCGATAACACCTTCCTTCTGTTACACACCTGTGGTAAAGAGGAAGGTACGCCTGCAGAGCCAGAACCCATTTTGATACCTGATATATTTCTCACAGACAGACATAAGCACAGATATTTATAGGAAAGCACACACACTTGATGGTGTGCATGCACACACACTCAAACACTCACAAACAAAATTATATACACAACTCAGCGCCCTAAATTAAAAATGGGAGGTTGACAATGACAGAATTCATCTGTACTATACTGTATCTAACTCTGTTTTAATGGTCCACACTTATATTTTTAAAACAATAATGAGCTGTGAAGGTGTGTTCCTCCTGTCATAGTCATTGTCTAACATTTTCCACTTAGACTCAACCATTCTCACCTCCTTTGTGTCTCTTTACCCCTCCTGCGTCTCACTGTAGTTCTCTGACAGCAATACAGCAATCTTAGTATGGAAGGCCTCCTATTACCTGAGCATAAACATGACGTACAGACAGACAGAGATGGACAGACAACCACTGAAGTCAACTGATAGGTTTGAGACGGGAGCGAGTTCACCTGCAGGGAGGGCTATTGATTAAAGAGAATAATGTTACATTCATGGCAAACCTGAAGTTGGAACTTCTTTGCAACTTTATGGTGATTTAGTGATTAACTTATACTAGACTTTGTCTGGTGATTGAACCAACAAGAACACCTACTAAGTCACTTGTAGAGGGCACTTACAGTAGAAGATGATCCAGCTTCTAGTTATCTGCCTCTCTGTCTGGCACATAATTTACCCAACATCTGTAGTGTAAATAGATGAGAGTAAATAGCTATTCAAATGTCTTGTTTTAATTTTTTTCTTTTTCTTTTTTTTTTTTTACATTTTTGCGTAGCCTTTTATGTTTCTTTTTTTATAGGATATCACTGAATATGTGAAAATATATCAAAAGCATGCATTTCTTGAATGTTTGAAAAAAGGAAAAAAAAATCCTACAACACTGGACAGCAGGAACTGCCCAGCTCCAAAATGCCATGAATGCAGCAGTATTTAAGTGAAGCAGATCCAAGAATGGCCACGCAATACTAGAGTTTGGACCAGCCAATGGCATTACAAATAGTCTTTCTACTGACCGTATCTGCTTTTGTAAAACAGAAATTCACATTTAATTCTGTTCTTTTCTATTCTTAAGTAGAAATAAGCCTGATGGCTACCATTTTTAATCAGTTTCCAAATTTGTTAAGCATAACTCTGAAAAGTTATAGTGTAGGTGTTCAAGTTAAGAGATCAAGTATATGTAGGCTATTCAGTCTTGGATTGATTTTACTGTAGATTCTACCCAAACACTGTGATGTGGCTTTGATTTACACCAAAATTTAGACCAAAACTATTTCTATAAATCACACCAGTAATACGAACAGGACAAGTCCCTCCCTGCTCGCTGTGCATTAAAGGCTGGGATGGTCTCTGCTGAAAACACTGAGGGATTTTCAATGCGTCTGTGGCTTGCTGCCGTAGTTGTCAGATGTGTGAAGTGTTACTACTGCATCCATCCTGTAGAGAGTGCTGCTTAGCCTCTGGAACACTGATAGTCTGGCTCTTTGACTTTTACAAAAGCTGACTGAAAAAACCTTTACATCTCCATTAGAGCAGCCACAGTAGAGCTCCATACTGTCTTCATTTAAACTAAACTATGATATTGTGTCTGGAACACTCAATACTATTCAAATTATATGGAACATGTACAATTCCCTTAAAAACTCAAAAGTCTTGTGCATTTTGAACACGGTCTTGTTCATTTCTTGATGCACTCAAGGGATATAACTGTACTCAAGTTGCTTTACTGTATATTGGTAAAACCTTGTCAGCTGTGTACTGTGCGTGTGTGCTTCTGGGAACTCAAAAAAGTTCTGTTAGTTAGATAAACTTACTAAAATAAAAGAGCAAGTAATCAAATAGTCAACAATTAAGCCTAGCTAACTAAAAGCACCATGTAAGCATATTTAATATTGTACTGTTCCCTCCGAACCATGCCCATAAGTTGCCTGAAAGTAACACACGTCAGATGACACATGCGTGGAAAATATGTGAAAACAATAATGTGAACTTTTCTTCGAGAACAAAGGTATGAAAGCACTTTGATAGATGTAGGTGTTGGGTTATGTATAGGCAAATAGGAGCAAGTTGGAGTCTTTTTCTGTGTAAGAATCACAATATGAGAGAGTGTGGCCATGTGAGGGGGTGAGCTGCTGTGTGTCTATGGTGAACACGTTGGTGCCCCTTTTGCGTAGTGGATTTTAGCAGAACTGTGGTCATCGGTGTTGTGCTGTTGGCTTTGGCGGTTAAACACTCAAATCTCCAGTCCTCCCTTGTGTTGCTCTCTTTAACGTTAACTGGTTGTTACGTTCTGCCCAAGCTGCAAAGTCACATTTTTGTGGGTACTATTATATTTTTAAGGATTTATTTTTTTATTTATTTTTTTTACACGGGGGCCAAAAGTTCACAGAGCTGTAGTCAAACATAGACAGGATGTGTTGAGGAGCTCCAACCTCTGTAAATGGATAATTATCGAACCAGAGTCTGGGTATATTTATGTTTATGACCAGTTTGTTAGCCCCACTGAACTTTTATCTGCCATAAATGAAATTGTCATTTACAAAAATGACTTCCAGTTAAACAAATTTAATCAAATTAGATTAAAATTATGTACTTTTTAGGGTTTAATGTTAGACTGACTTTTAAACATTGCACGTCTTGTTTCCATGACAAATGAAGAATGTTAGCCAGACTTATCAGGAAGAAGTGAAAGAATTACTTCCATGGTATTTATGAATCTGTCAATTCCAGTTTATAACATCTTCTTTCCTGCTATTAAAACTCAACTTACTGGTATTGTGTAAAGATTGCAGAGTATAGTGTATTCAGTGAGGGGCTTATTGATACTCTTGGGATTCATGTGAATGCAGCATTGTTACAGCTGCACCATATTTCAAAGTTTCAAAGTTACCACAACTCTGACTTTACTAAATTTGAATAGACAAATCTATAATACTACAAGAAATACCTACAAAGTATCTTCTTTTTATTGTTGTTGGACTAGATACCGGTGTACTGGGACTTTATAGGGACTTCAAAAACTTCATCGTTTAGTAGAGCCACCTTCACTTTTATTAAATATAACTTGTATAGATAACTTCAAACAGAGGACCCAGATAGCATTTTCTACTGCTAAACCACCAGGACAGCTCATGTTACAGCTGATAAAATTACATATTAAAAGATTACTCTCCACTATTTAGATTTGTTATGTATTATTTACAACAACAGAGTCAGTAATGGCTAGCTTTAACCTTCACTCTAGTCCCAAAATGTTCATTGACTGATGAAAAATATGTGGGAAACATTGCATTACATAGTATTTCCTAAGTTAGCCCATCACTAAAACCATACGCTGTTGTCATTTTTTAACAACTAATATATCAGTATCAGACTTTTCTTGAATGAAAATGAATTGAGGAAACCAGTGGACCATCACATTATTC
>JAPMNP010682951.1:0-18810 GCA_029874935.1 Atherina boyeri | reverse complement strand
CTGAGAAGGGTAGTGGGTGGGTATAGACTATAGAGGAACAAGTTTTCCCTTTGATAAAATGTACTTTTTATTTTTTTATTTTTTTTATAAAATGTAAATACTGTGAACTGTATTGTTTTATGTATTTTGTAGTGTTTTGTAATTGTATGTCTTGGGGACTGCAGATGGAAATTAGTTCTAAGAGCTAATGTCTGGTACAAAGCATCTTTTTACATGTTGATTAATGCTCATGTACATGTCCCTGTCAAATAAATAAATAAATCAAATCACCATATATACAAGACTTCCTGATTGTGCAACCAATCCCACCATGACACATACCCCGGCCAATCTGGCGATGAGTGCCCCTAGTGGACCACCACAAAGTACTATTTATTTATTTTTATTTAAAAGGCGCATTTCTGACACTCAAGGTCACTGTACAAGCATACATAAAACAATCGTAAAATAATGCAAGAAATAGATTAAAATCACAGATGAATGGATGTTATAATGAATAGGCTTGTTTAAACAGAGGAAACAGAGGTTTAAACAGTGTGAATTAATGTTCTTGCCTAAATACCGCAGTAAATATGAGGAAGTTTGGTCATATAGGGGATATAGATTCTGTGCTTCGGCGATGTTGGGCTTCCTCCCCGCAAAAAACCATACTTGGCTTCAGGCGTGTTCGTGTTACCATGCCCCTCAAGTTTCTGACCAATCACGCAATACTTCTCGGAGCCCCCCACAAGAAGAAAGTTCTGCGCTGCTGAAGGGTCGAGAACTGTCCTCTTTCACGTCCTCAAGAACAAAATGACATTTTGTTCTTGTTGCCCCAAGAACAAGAATATACTTCTCGTTTCTTGTGGAGTATGTTACATGCTTTAAGGAGACAACCTTTCAGGGTTGATGCACAAAGTGGGTGTCTAAGGTTGCAAGTACCATTTATATAAAACAATTGTTAGCGTCTTAAGATTAAATGAAATGGAAAATAAACTATTACTCACAGTTTTTAGGAATACTTGTCATTACAACCTTATGTTACAACTTCTCTTCTTCTGTTATGTGACCATGTGGCAGCATTAACAGTGATCCAGTTCTTCAACACTGTGATGGTATGAGTGCATCACTTTAAAAAAGAAAAATGTACACATCGTCCTTCCCTGTCATAACATGGGGCCAGATGCATGAACAATGCCCTGGGAATGTGTGCATGTCATCCATTTCTCAGACCATACAAACACCTTTTTAGAACAATTAAACCCTGATATTATGTGAGAAAAGGGAAGAGAGGCAACATGATTTACCATAAAACAAAAAGGCAATTTCACAGAGCTTGCACAAATGTTAGTGACTCTTAATTTTGTTTCCTGGGTGCTATAAATAATTACAGCTATGCACTGTGCAGGATGGCTGTGAACGACCTCACTAATGAGACTTGGAAAAATAAATTAATTTTTAGATTGTTCTGATTTCCCGGGGCAAGTCTCATAGGCTTCCAAAGAGCTAAACATACCATGATCCATCAGTACATCTGTGTTTCCCTCCTAATCACTGTCAAGCAAGACTGTAGCTCTTCTTTACAGGCTGCTCATTCATCTGTTGCGGATAAAACACAAGTTTGTTGGTCTTCTGCCGCAGCTCTGATGTGACATGCAAGCTGATGCATGTTTTGGTCACTGGTTTATAATCCTACAATTTTGCTTTTTTAGCTCAGCAGGCCCGTTCGCTTCAAACTTACAGATCTGATTATGTGTTACCTCTTAAAATCAACAGGTCAGTAAATAAAACAGATTTCATCTTACTTTGTTTCACTGCTAAATGTCTCAGGTTTTATGAACTTTGTCCTCTTTACTGTTTCTCTCATTGTCAAGTCTGTGTAGGTGTTGTGGAAACGATGTGTTGATATGGAAATGTCAAATTATGCAAATGTCCACACCTACACAGAGCTAGAAATGATAGTTTCCCCCACAATTTTCAAAGTTTTAGTCTTCACCTCAAATTTATGTAATGTCATCAGACTGTGCAGCTCCATCGATGACCTCAAAAAGTTTTCTACAACTTTTTTTTTTCTCCCACACATGAGCTGACTTGCATATGACTTAATTTTATACTGACAGATACTTGGGTAGCGGGGTTCATTATCTTGCTCAAGGGCACTTCAACATGTGGAGCTTGGAAGCTGGGGATAATGCCACTAATTTTCTGATCTACGGACAACTGCTCTATTTTTTCAGTCCCAGACAGTAGAATTGAGCTTGAGATCTTAAATGTTACTAATTCATTCTCTGAAAAGACCTGGATTCTGCAGTGACGCTGGTACTTTTGCTGTTTACACTGCCTCCAGCACTTGTCATGCTGAACTGTTGTTTATATTGCACAACCCGGACTTCACAGCACGCTCACTCTGTTAGAAACCATAGTCATTTACTGCATGTGTCCAAGGCATAAAGCAATCCCATAAAACGGACCTTGTGTCAGCACTCAGCAGGATATTTGACCAGGATCCCCCTCAGGATCTCAACAGAGTTCAGTTCAGTATCTCATTTTGTGGAGTTGTGGTTGAACTAAAGGGAAAGGCTCAGCAAATGTATCCCAGCTGCTGAGTATGTTCATGGTCTGCATTCATATAACATAGTATTCCACAGTATGCTCTCACAACCGAAGACATTTCCTTTTCAGAATGTTGTAACAAAACTACATGATTTTATTACCAGAATAATGTGAATGTTGTCATCCTTTCTATGTTAAAAAAAAAACACACAGGGAAAAGATGTTGCATTACAACCAGATGTCTGATACAAACTTAAAAGTTTGTATCCATTAACTTTTCCAGAAAAGTCACAAACCCCACAAAAACAACTATCCAGCACCTCCACCCAGATACAAATACTGTGCCAGGTCCAACAGCTTAAAGCAGAGGAGAGCAGAAAGGAGCTGGAGGAGAATCAGAGCAGGGCTTTTTCATTCACGTGTCAGGCCAGTTCATCTTCAGGGTGACTTTAGGCTTGACAACAACAGCCTGTTAAAATATCATCCAGTGTGCAAATATATTTACGAATAGGAGTGACAAGGGAGAGAAGGAAGGAGACTAGAGGAGTAAGACAAGGTTAAAAAAAAAAGAAGATAAAGCATTGATTGAATGCGGAGATGGAGAGTGATGGCGTTGGCACTCACATTCTTCTGAAATGTGCTTACAGCCACTTGAACTTGAAGATGTGAAAAGGATTCACTGAGATATAAAAACCTGAAACTTTAGTAAGATTCTTTACGTTTTCCTGAAACCACAGAAGATGAAGAATCGTACTAAAGCTTTTAAAAAATCTCCAGATGACAACAAAGCCACACAGGGGGATAGTGAGACTGCACACAGATTAAACACTGGTGAAATGAAGGCATTTTGTGCCAGCGTGATGGATCTAAATATCTCCTGATAGACTTCAAGTAACTCCAAAATTGTCTGGGTGAGTTTATGAACTTATTTCATGCTATTAATAAGATCCAGGTTAAAATAAAAAACAAAAAACGGCACTTTTCCTTCAAACAGATTTCTCGGTTTCTTGTTATTTCAAATCAGAACCATTATCTTGACAAAAGGGAGCAAGTTGTATACATAGATCAAGAGTGTGGCAGTGTTGAGCATTGTGTCAGTGAGATCCAGTTTCCAACATTTGTTGTTTTTATTTTTTTGTTTGTTTTGTTTTTTCCAGAAATCCTGTGTCATTGCTCCCAACTTTGTTTTCATGTCTGTAGAGGTCACATGAAAATAACCAGGGTGTCCAGGAGGGATTTTTCTTGTTTTTAGAGGCAACTGTTTCCCTCTTGGAGGCAGAGGTTGAGGATGGGGAATTCAACTAGTTTCAATCTGCCACTAAATCCTGCACATTGTATTTTAAAATGAACTGAATGGATATTTCTAATATCTGGCTTTGGTTTGTTTACATTTTACTGTTGCCCAACATACATTGAATTTCATTGCTCTGAGCAACTGTAAGTCTATACAGTTGCATCCAGAGATATATTTTGGTCTGCACACATTAATAATGCCCTTTGGGTAAAGGGTGAAAGATGTTGCTCAGCAAAAAAAAGGAAACATTTCTCTTTTCAGTGTGTGCTTGTTAACCATATGTGTCCACAAGGTTCAGTAGAGATGGAGGTGTCAAGCATGAATTCTCCTTACTTGTTGCGGACACTTGGAAATGCGACAGTGTCGAGGGAGTTACAGAAAATGTTGACACAAACAACAACCGGCTGGTAGGAATTTAAAAATGTTAAAACGGCTAAGTGAGGAGGGTTGAGGGAGAGTGAATACTGTTCAAACAGCTGTAACAGCAACCAACAGACCACACCTTTCATCAGCACAGGGACTAAGACGGCAAACCACATGGCTTAGGATAAATGGATGTTTCTGCTAAGTGAGCTGAAGAGCATTGGAAACCAAAACAAAATCACATAAATTCGAGAATTGCTTTTTGGTTCATCACATTAATGACACAGCATTGTCCAAAGAGACCCCAATAAAGACTTAAGCGAGTATCGGCATGAATGTCACTGCAGTAATTACTTGCTGGCATTAACATGGATATCAGCAAGGGCATCGCTTTCTGTCACATGCAACAGTGTCTCAAGCACTGTTATATGGTCTCGAGCAAATCATTGCAAGCTTCTGCTAATTAACATGCCAGACACACTCACATGCTGCTGGTGAAGACACACACACACACATTTTCTCCTCATCAGACTCAGTTACTGTCTGTCTCTGTCTGTCATGCACACACTCATCTACGTTAAGAGATACTGTAATCTCACTCCGCCATACACTTAAGACAAGTCATTAACATAGCAGCTGCACTTGGCTGATGAGTTACATTATTATTCGTGTGTGGCTATGTCTCCACTGTCGGTGATAAACTGTGACATTAATCATGACAACTTTCTCTATATAGGGTGCCATGATCTCAGTAATCTGGTCAGACACCACCTGAACACAGTCAATGGTTGATGTGTGTTTTTTTTAAAACATATTGCACCATTTTAATCTTATTTTCCAAAGTTGTATTTTTTAAACCGCAGCAAATCAGTAAATTTATGGGATTTCTTTATTATTTTCTGACTCACCGCAGTGCATAATGAATGTTTTTATTGCGTGTGCAAAAGTAGTCTCGCCCTGTCTGCTGAATTCTGTTCAACGTTTTCCTGCATACATACAGCATAAATTTCCTGTCAGCTTTCCAGAGTGCCATGTTGCTGCCTTGTCAAGCTACAGTTTAAAAAGGAGACTTAATTCCTGTCACTCATGAAGGATTCTTGCATCATCCAGGCTCCTGTCTGCATTTTACATTCACACTGATTTATAATTCCACTTATTCATGAGACACATTTCCAGCCTTCTTGACAGGCTTTTGTGGTGGCTTTCATTGTTTGAATGTGCTGCGTTTATTTAGCATTATTTCAGTTAGAGAAAATGGTTCTTTGGAAAACCTTGATTAACATTATTGGTTAATATACAACAATGTAGTTATGACTTCATCCTCTTTGATTTCTATCTTGTAGCCTGTCAGTTTGGGGGGNCCACAGTCTGAGCCATGTTTTAAACAGAACACACATGATATAATATTTTGCAGACTTTTACTGGGAGTTTCATTAATGTGTTTGTGTGTGTGTCCAGGTAAGGTGCGCTGGCAGGATTTTGACCAGGATCTGTACGTTGGAGCCACAGTGGTGCGACCAGGTCAGGACCCGTATGCCAGGAACAAGTTCAACCAGGTGGAGAGTGACAAACTCCGAATGGACAGAGCTGTGCCTGATACGAGACATGATCAGTACGTACAGTCATTAAAATGGAAAGAATGATGCTGTCCCTCCTTTAATCTGTTGCGTGTGTGATTATGTTTGTACACGCTGTCCTCTGTCGCCTGGTGATTTGACTAATTGGTACCAGACAGGATAAAATCTCTTGGGAACTCCCACTATTGTGGTGTATCAGATGAAACCAGGAAGTAGCCGACGTGCTCTGTGCTTTGTGCCCCAGACATAAAGCAACCCCCTGAAATGGTTGCCAATTGTTTTGGTAATTAAATGTACGAGGAGACAAAAATAAACCATGACATATCAGCTTAAGTCCTTTGAGGAAATGATGTCTTTGTAAGCTTAAATGTCATGTCTGTCTCATGTCCTATTTTAATCATAATTGAATTTAAGTGTATTGCTGACATTTATGAGCCCGATCATCTCACAGCTTTTTCATGGCTGGCTGTAGTTTGACAAAGTGAAACACATTTAAGTTAACTTTATCTTGGGAAAAAAAAATCTAACTTTACAGAAATATGTGGGCTGGTCTAGTATTAAGAAAGGATGCTACAAACTGCTCATTGCCATTGGTTAGGCTTTCATATGTGCTGACACCAGGTCAACACAAAAATATAAGCTAATAGAATTACTTTCCTCTCAGTCTGCAGCAGAACTCTCATCTCTGTGTGCTGCACTTTTCTCAAGGAAAAGCTGCTGTATTGTCAGATTTATGTCTGTCCTACTGTCACAAGTCATCCTATTAAAAAATGGCCAATGCAAAGCTTAATATGTGGATAAGATTGTTTTCATTTATTCTAATTTACTTCCTCCAGAAGTACTCTATGAAAATTTCACACAGCAGATACGGAAATAATTTGTTTGTTTGTTTGTTATTCTCATCCTTAAGAGAGCTGTCTGTACACTACTTCATAACATCACTCCACTGTTTGTCAGACGGCTTTCTCTTCTCTCAGTTGTGTTAACATGGTTGTTTGCAATAACTCACATGCCAAAAGATTTCAAAACGACTGCGTGCAAGACCTGAGTCTCATGCAAGACACACGTCTGTTTCCATGTCAGCTGGTGGCAAAATGTTTGTGTTCTCTCTTACTATTGGACAAACACCAAAATACCACTGTCTCCAGTAAAAATTAAGATCAGGACTTTTACTGTGCAATTATAATAGCAAACCTAACACTTAGTCAAAGGCCTTAAGAAAAATTCAGGTAGTTTAAAACCTGAACCCTATTTTTACCCCCTGCCTTGTTATCTAAATCCGGTTCATTCAACTATGGTCCTCAGGGGCCACAGTCCTGCAGGTTTTTAGATGCGTCCCTGCTCCAAACCACCTGATTTAAATTAAATGGATCTGACTTGTCAAGTTCTGCAAAATGACCCATTAATTTGAATCAGGTGTGTTGAGTCAGGGAAATGTTTAAAACCTGCAGGACAGTGGTCATCAATGACCAGAGTTGAATAAACCTGATTTAGATAACAAGGAAGGGGAAAAAATAAGGTTCAGGTTGGAAACTACCTGAATTTTACTTTACAACCTTTGACTAAGTGTGAAAGGACGTAATGGAAGAGTCCATTATCATTGCACTTTAATTAAAAATGAAAGAATGAATCTGATGTATGAGCCATCACTTGAACCCCAATAAGGGCGAGACATTGAGATCTTGTGATTATTCAAACCCAGAAAACCCTGATTTTTTGTGACACATTAAACCTGTTGTCTGAACAATTTCATACCCTGACAGGGAGCATATCCTTTTGGTAGTTTTGGAATAATTAATTCCAACAATGTTATTTTTAAAGCATTTATGAGCACTCTTCTAGGTTTCACATAATTCCTCTGGGTTTCAGCAGGAACATTTATAGCAGTTACCCTGCTGTTATGATACAGTTGTTAAAAAATTGAATTGAAATGGGCTACATCTAACCTGAGACACAAAGAAATAATATATCCTCCTTTACTGTCATCTTAATAGGGTATGTCATTAAATTCAATAAGTGGTTTTATCCGAACAGCATCTATCCGTATCCACACACTGATCCAAAGGCTATTTATATAAAGGCAGTCAATTGGCCTTACTGATATATTGACTTAACTTAGACAGTTGGAGCCATTAGCCCACTAAAAGTGCATGATGCATTTCATATTGATCTGGCACCAATGTGTCATTTTAACAGTGTGCACATTTTTCAGAAAGAAAAGCTTCCCTTCTTATTTCCTCCCCTTCCTGCCTCATCCTTGCATGCCAGGGGCACCGTACTTTCAATGCAGGATAAAAAGAATTTGCAGGTTTAGCTGGAGGCTAGTTTAGAATAACTTTTCTCTTATAGTAGTATAAAAGTACAAGTGGATGTCAAAAGTGCTATATAAGTACAGGCCATTCAATTGGTCGACTGATGCAGCTACACTTGACGAGGTTTAAAAACTAGCACTGCTCTGACTGATGGATTGGATACAACTACTTACAGTATAGACTGATTAGCAGAAGATTAAAATCAGTCTCTTAAGATGTTGAGAGCAACAGCAGGTTAATTGCACTGCAAGAATCAGGGCGACTTCCACAAGGGCAACATAGTGATGGTTTGGGTCACACAATTGCTAATATCAAAGTCACAGGTCTTTGGAGTTTGCAATGTTTCTACCAACCCACAGCAGAACTTTTGTAGCACAAAATTCTCAAAATCTCTATGTTGGCGATGATTTAACAACCCACTCCGATGAAAATCATGTTTTTCGTGTTTTTAACATGTTCTTGTGGCATTTTTCTAATGCTAAAGGACATATCTTAAGAAAATTATGCTCAAAATTGCATTTCTGAGTATTTCTGAATTCAATTCACTGTGAACCAATGGCAGACACTAAAAGGCAGCCTAAAACAGACTGGAGTTGTGATGTAACAACTCCACTGGGCTGGGGGGGCCACAAGCTCCCGCCCCACTCCGATTAGGTTCTGAGGAGTAGAGAAGACGATGGTGGATAAACACCCATGCGCTGTAGTAGGTTGCAATGTTAAGAAGAGAGATATTAGTATTAGCTTTCATAATCCATCGCAGCGCTGGCTCCACCCACATCGCAGAGGCGAATTGTTAATAAGCTACTGCCGCTCTGCAGAAGCAAAGTCCTAGAAAACGGCACAGGTTTTGTGATTTTGACTAAAAACTGCATAATCATGATTTAAAGATCACTGAGAACGGTTTGAAATAGCTCAAAAGATGATCAGAGTGGGTCTTTAAAGTTGTTGGAACACAGTGCA
Source organism: Atherina boyeri (assembly GCA_029874935.1). Classification (NCBI taxonomy): domain Eukaryota; kingdom Metazoa; phylum Chordata; class Actinopteri; order Atheriniformes; family Atherinidae; genus Atherina; species Atherina boyeri. The sequence goes on along the minus strand of JAPMNP010682951.1, from coordinate 9,772 downwards.
CAGCTGGAACTGGGTTTGGACCATATTTTGATAGAGGAAGGGGATTTAGTCTGATTTATCACATTTATTTTAATAATGTGTGGCCATGGGTTTGTGTGCTTGCTTGTTTCCCTGGGGAGGATAAAATGGCACGTTTCATGACAAGAAGTCAAACCAGCTGGGCCGTGTGATGTTCTGAATATTGTCCTGCCATTTATGGGGATGCCCTGATAGCAATGGCGGCACCTGTCCAGAAAGAGTCCACTGATCTTAATCCAACTGAACTTCTGTGGGATGTTCTGAAAAAGACTAGTCTGATCCTCTGAGGCCACACTTAATAGCCACAGGGCTGAAAGGATCTGCTAACACATCTTGATGGCCTGACACCACAGGACACCAGCAAAATCAATCTTTTTTCTTTAACCCAAAACCCACTAGCATCTGGCTTTTGAGAGCAATATGAAAATGGTATGTCTGGTGATTGGTATTCAGTCCCACTTCAAATGGTTCTGCAGAAGACTTGGGGCTTTAATCGCATCTGGCCCAGCTTGGCATGGCACTGCTGAGAACATAACACCCATAATAATACACCCTAATTTTAAATAAGGGTCCAGTGTCAAAGCTACAAGGGTGGAAATAACTTGCCATTAGGGTTAATTGAATGAATGAATGAATGAATGAATGAATGAATGAATGAATGGCAAATCATCCTAACTTTGCACAGCTCACCAATGGTTGAAAATGGGATGATGCAGCCCTTCCCAGTAGCTTACAGAGCGGATGTTAGGACACATTTTGGATTCAAAACAAAGGAAATCAGTAAAAACAGTGACAAGAGCTACACAGTCTGTAAAATCACCTGCATGTGGGTCTGGATACCAAGACGACGTAGCGTTAAAGATAACTGGAAATGGATTGAAGCTGCTTAAAAGACGAATTGAAGAACTTTTTTAAACAACCAGCAAACTCATCTGGTGCAACCAGTTGTTTCATTTGCAAAGATGCACTAAAAAATCTCAATACATCGTCTTGTTGTATATATATCATATCGTTTCCCCTGTATCGCGATACATATTGTATCGCCACATACTTGCCAATACACACACCTACTTGCATCTGAGCAGCTCCAACACTGAAACCACCACCTTTCAAACATTGTGTATATGTGACTCATTCTTTTATAGAGCTGTCTACAGTATTGGACAGATTTTCTGTACTATTTCATTCCCAACATGTTGTCATATGTCACTCTTTCTCCTCCTCCTCTAACCATCTTGTCACCAATGTTTCTCCATTTTAATCTGAGTGAGGATTTGCTTCTTTGAACATGCACTTGCATAAACATACAATCTCTTGGGATTTTGCTCCCTGGTCTCTAAAAGTCACTGCCAATCCCAGCTTCAGCAGCGCATTACTCTGTAAACGTGTGCCTGCGTACATTCAAGCATCACCTTCATGTCTGTGTGTGTGCACCTCAGTGTACTGGGTACAGAAATGCTATTTCTTGTGTTGAAAAATTTGAGATCTGTTCAGGGAGTTTCAAGCTCACATATTTATCCAAGTGCTGTTGTGTTGACGTTAATGCACATGTGCAGCCACTTATAATTTTGTCATTTAGTATGTGTCTGTTTCCAATCCTGAATTGTGTGGTTTGCCTGTGTGTGTAGCTGCAGACATAAACAGTGGAAGTCAGAGCTGCCGGCCTCTAGCGTCGTCATCACCTTTCATAATGAAGCTCGCTCTGCTCTGCTGCGGACTGTGGTCAGGTAGGTGAATGGTGTGTGTATTCTTCTACTTTTTTATGTTGTCTAGGAATCTTATTATATGCTTTTTATCTTAATAATTGTTCTGTTTTCCCAGTGTGTTGAAGAAAAGTCCTACTCACTTGGTCAAAGAGATCATTCTGGTTGACGATTACAGCGATAACCGTGAGCAATATTTGCAAACACATAACGCGGACAAACCTTTTAACATCACTGTGTAGATGTAAGCAAAAAGTTTTGCTCTGTGTATTTTCTAGCGGAGGATGGAGCACTTCTGGGAAAGATTGAGAAAGTGCGCATCCTAAGAAACGATCGAAGAGAAGGTATTAAGTGTTTATGAAAAAAAAATAATGAAAAAGAAAATCAGGAGATGTAGGGTTTTAATCAAGTTCCTTTTCATGTTTTCACTCAGGTCTAATGCGTTCAAGGGTTCGCGGGGCAGATGCTGCCACAGCGCCAGTCCTTACCTTCCTGGACTCTCACTGTGAATGTAATGACCACTGGCTAGAACCATTACTGGAAAGAGTGGCTGAGGTACACATACGAAAACACTCAAAGAGACACTTTTCTCTCTAGCTGATTGACCAGTTTGCTTAAACTTGTCCATTCTCCTGTGAAAACGGCTAGTTGTAACAGAAATGCCACATCTCCATAAAAATGTATGTCATTTTCTTCTGCTATGGTTTAATGTCACCTTACTAGGGTCTTCTACTGTGCACGGGCTCAAATGCATGTCTGCAAGATGTAAATTTCATAATCAGACATGTGAGGCTCTTTGTGGATGACCATGTCCTAGCAATTTGTTCTGTCATTACAAACTTTCTGCTATTTTTTAAACGTAATTCCTTGCCTGTGCACACAACATCACTATTTCGGTTGATGCTGAGCTACGGTGTCCTCCATGATGACACTAGAAAGACCCTATTTAAACTTTTAAACTTTTTTGAGGAAATGCACACGGATAAATGAGGCCATATCAAATGCACACTCGCTCTGATTATAGTGTCCTAATAGAGAACCAAGTTGCAGCTGATATGAATCTACAGATATTGTCAGAGCATCTACTCACAACAAATTGTTGAGAACTTAGTTAAATGCAGAGAGCCTCAAACACATGATTCTGAATTTTATATCTGGACACCCATCAGAGCCACATATGCACCCAAAGTACTGTCTAATACCCCTGTAAAAGAAACGTTTGGTGATCCATGTGCGTGTCCATTACGCTCCAATATTGGAGGGGCTGCATTCCGTTAAGAATATGAGATAAACGTCAAGGATTACTCATCTAAAACTAATATAGTAGTACTCTCTAGTGATTGCTGCTGCATCATCAAGCAGCTGGCAGATGGCCTCATCATTCACTTATTGTCATTGATAAGTCTGTTTTATACATGTAAACATTCTTGATATTTTGATTTCTGAATAAAGCCAGAGTAGCTTTCGATTGACACCCCACCTGATCCTAAAAGAGCTCCTGTGTTGTATCCACAGCATTTTATAGTTGTTGAGAATTTTTGTGCCTGGGCATAATTTTAGAAGAACTTGCTGAAATCTGTCATTTTTCGAATGGCCCCAGCTACCATCCTGTGTAGTACAGGCTTACAAAAGCCCACATTTTTCATTGTGTTCAAATATCTGTAACTCAGTTTCAGCTAAAACGTACTTATTCTGACACTATGGAAAAAGATTTGGTGTGTCCTTCCAAAAAGACCAAATTCAAGCATTTGCAGCATATGGTTTTTGAACAGCTCTAGATTTGCCTTGGGATTACTTTGGGTAGGCATTCTAATGAAGTTTCCCCAAAAATGTCAAGGGTTTAAAACGAGTCTGTCTTAACAGTAAACACATGTACAGCAGCCTTTGTCCTCGTGAAGTCTGGTTTTACCACCTTCCTTCTCTACATACAGGGTGAAAAAATAAGTATCCACATATTTTCAATATATGAAAGGTCACTTAGTTCGATCTAAAAACAAAACACCCTCTGTAAATACAAAATGCTGCAAAGAGGCCACTGAAGCAATGAAAGTGTTTCAAAAAGATTATTTTCTGCCCATCCAGACCTTGTCACTGGCATTTAAAAAAGAAAAAAAAAACTCCATCCCAGGCTCAGAAGGGCTTAATTTGCTAAATAATAGTGATTAAATTACTTGCATGTGTAGAAGTATTTTTCTTCCTCCTCTCCACACAGGTCAAGGGCAGCTACGAAACAGCATCCTTAGAGCTTGTTAACATTTCTGTGAAATATGAGAAGCACATGACATTGCTCAAATCCCCAAGAAAGTTTGGACACTGTCAGTATTTAAGAAGAAGAAAAAAAAAAGCAAATTTAAAGCTTCATGTTTTCTTTTTCTGACCCAACATGGTCAGACCTAGAGATTATCAAGTCATAAGATTATTCATTTCATCCTTGGGGATCATCTTATTCAAGTTTCTAGTGCCAAATTTTCAATGGGACATTATATGGAAATAAACTGGACATAAATATCAAACGATATTTAGAGTAAAGCCATCAAACAACTCTAAAATGAGGATGCTGACCAACTGTTATCTTAATCTTAAATGGAATGCTGTCTGGAAAATCAAAGTTATTCTTTAAATATTTATCCGATTTGACTGAAAATGGTTCAGATTATGCTTTCAATCCTGATATTTTGGTTGTTCCCAAGTAAAAAAAGAATGTCTGTAGTAGTTCAATTTAAAACATTTTGCAGACAGAGAAATTGACTTTTTGTTTCTTTGCTTTGTAGTTTTCTAAATAATGCATCCATCAATCATGATGAAAAAGGGAAGAGGAGGAACTGCAGTTATATAATATAAAGCCACATTTGTCATATCAAAATGTTTCAAGCCAATATAAATAAACTTACTCAGTCCCTCGAGGCTTGATTTTGTTATTGTCATTCAGGCCACTCGAGGAGTTCTTTTGAACTGCTTTGTGATTTGGTTCTCTGGGTTTTTGAGCCACGTCACACAACAAATTAGTGCAGAAATGACAAAGCTGATTCAGTTTTATTCTCCTCCATAAACATGGTTATAACTAAATATAGAGCATAAACCAAATGTGAAACTCCTATACTGATAGGAATATTTCCTTTGATTCCTCAAGAGGTCTGAATTTTTGCATCATCAATCTTTTATCTGGTTGGTAATTAATATTTATTGATGTCTCATTGTCTGATATGCTTATTCTGTGTTCAGCTGCAGCTGTCAAAAGTTCTGTCGCTTTTTTGTTTCTTTCCTCTGTATCAGGATAAGACCAGAGTAGTTTCTCCTATCATTGATGTTATCAACATGGACAACTTTCAGTATGTGGGAGCCTCAGCTGATCTGAAAGGAGGTAAAGTACACAAAAAAAAAAATCCAGTCATGCAAGCCTTTTTATAGTTCAGTTGTTGAATCTTTGGCAATTTACAGTTTGTTTGTTCTTTTTAAAAAAAAAAACAACTTCAGTCACAGTGAGCATATACGGTTATCTGACCAGCAGTATTAATACCTGTTGTGTTGGCGAGCTGTGCTCTGCCTCAAGAACAGTTTTCTCTGTTTTCATAGTCTAGCAGCTCATTGGATATAAATTTCCACCTCCACACTACAGGACTTGACAGTGTCTAGGTGTTTGAATATATGTTGCCCATTCATTCTGAAAACCAAGTAAATGATCTTTTCACATATACAATTTGTTAGCAGCAGGAATTTGTCCACTGTGTTGCTGATGGGCATTTATGTACCGCACATGTTCTGATGTGTCCAGTCAACCAATATAAACCACTATATTAGGTGTCAACAAATTGTCATAATTGCCTATAACTGTGTGTGTGTGTGTGTGTGTGTGTGTGTGTGTGTTTATGCTAATAGGTTTTGACTGGAATCTGGTGTTTAAGTGGGACTACATGACTCTGGAACAGAGACGAGCCAGGCAAGGCAACCCCATTGCCCCCATCAAGTAAGTAACACAGAAACAAAGTTGATCAAACTTTATATTTATTTGAGTTTTTATTCTGATTTTATGTTATTTTTTTGTACTGTTTTTATTGTGTTATTGTTGTAAATGTTCTATACAAATATACTGAAAGTTGAATACACCTGAGTGTTCATACACAGCTGCTCTCTCTACTTTCTGCCCCTCCAGGACTCCAATGATTGCAGGGGGTCTGTTTGTTATGGATAAGGAAAACTTTGAACAGCTGGGGAAGTATGACATGATGATGGATGTGTGGGGAGGAGAAAACCTAGGTGAGTGCTGTGAATTCAGAAGACTCGCCTTGAACTGATTATTGTATTTGATGGAAGTCTGAAAAATTATAATGGCTGAGAGTAGAAAGTTGAATACAGTAGCTGGTAGAAAGATGCAATCTGCTGTCAGTTGTCATCCATGCTTTGCTTTTAAGGTTCAGTTTGACATTTTGAGAAGCAGTTAGTTTTGTAGCATGTGATGTTCAATAGCACTCTGTTAATTAAATATAGCTGGTTAGCATATACTAGCGAGCAGAAAGATTAAAAATAAGGAAATAATATTTCTTATGCACATTCTTAATAATATTTTTGCATTCACATGTACACATGAAAGTGACAGATGTCATAGCTCTTGAGAAATAATGTGGACTTTCTCAACTTTGTTTCATCCTTTTTCCAGTGTTAATGCTAAGCTAATCTGCTATTGGTTGCAGCTTTGTATTTAGTATACAGGGTGCAGAATTTTATTTTCATATGATTTGACGGCAAGTAACTATACAATCATTCCCCAAAATTTGGAACTGTTTCTTTAAGCCTTAAACAGGAACATGACTATAATTTCTCTTCCTCATAGATTGGTTTTTTTGGCTCACACAACCACAGATTGCTTCCAAATTGTGCATTCTCCACTCTCTTGCGAGATTTAGTATTAAAGTAGCCCAGTGTGTGTCTCTCATAATGTGAAGAAATCGTCTGCGTTTTCATGCCAAAAGTATGATAACCACATAATCCTTCAGTAATTGTTTTGTCTGTGAGAAAGAGCCTTCCACAGTACAGTTGAACATAAATTACAGGGGTGTTGCTAAAATGATTAGTATCAAAACTGAGGGAAAATGTCTGGAGTCTACACAATAGAGATCATTTGAAAATGGTATACTAATGTAATAGCAGTTGTTTCTTTCTGCTGCCTTTGTCTGAACTCAGCTGGGAAATCACACTGCTGGCTGAGTGATTCACACTTCTCACCAGGCGGTACCGTGAGTCAGAGCAGGATTGACAGTTCAGGCATCAGTTTACTCTTGTGCTCATTTAGACATTCAAATTCATACAATGTTAGAGCAGAGCCTGACAACATTAACACACTTCAAACATTTATATTGTACAGAATTTCTGAATAACTTGTACAGGTCTTCTTGCAAACTATTTGTAATAATTAACAGACATCTTCTGTTTTTTTTTTTGTTGCTTTTTGTTAGAGATCTCATTTCGTGTGTGGCAGTGTGGCGGCAGTCTGGAAATCATTCCCTGCAGTAGAGTTGGCCACGTTTTCAGAAAGCAACACCCATATACCTTCCCTGGAGGCAGTGGGACTGTGTTTGCGAGGTAACTGTCTCAAACACACACACCCCAAAAAGGTTAAACACTCACTAACTAGCCAGGTTCCATCTATCATAATCATTTATTTATTTATTCAACCCAACATTTCCCATGTTATTTCTTATGATTTTCCTTAATGACATTACACTGAGTGTGTCTGATCTGTTATTGTCCAGCTGTGTCTCAGTTGGTGGAGAAGGTCCGAATTTGTCTTGTCCACATATTAAAGCGCCTTTAAAGGCAAGGTCCATGAGGTTTTTCTTGAGCAGGACTGGAAAAACACCATCCAATCATTTGACCCTCCTGTCTAAATGATTGGATGGTGATTGGGTGGTCAATTGAAAACAGTTGGCATTGGTCCCTTCACCAGTCGCGTTCCTGTACTCTGGAGGGGTGGTTTCGGGGGGAAGTCTGAAGAAAGGGGTTTGAACTTCTGAATTGTATATTTTCAAAATTTAGTTTGCTCAAGCCGTTTTTCCAGAAACCTGGACCCTGCCTTTAAGCAAGACGCTGAGAAACACATGTTCCTGGACCTAACCTTTGCATGCTGCCAGAGTCTAAATGTGTGTAGGTAAAGAAGATTGTTTATTGTTGACAAAGAGGTGCATGCAAAGGTTTCCTCCATATACATGAATTGAACTAGACTCGACACACGGAGAGCGACAAACGACAATGGCAGGCGAAACTCTTTGCCACACAGGTGAAACTGAACACACGGGACGCGATAAATCGCCATGCGACAGCGACAAAAGTTGAACATTATTCAACTTCCTTGTGTCGTGTCGCAAGGCCGCGTGTGCAAATCTACATGAACGAGCGCAAAATTTGACATGCACGAATGTCGCCTGCCACTTGGCTGGAAGAGGGCAAGCGACTTTTGCCTCATCGTGCAAGTTCCATAGAAAAATGAATGGAGAAGGAGCGACGTCGCCCCCCGTGTGTCGAGCCCTTAAGGGCGCATTCACACCAGCCTTTTTGATTGGTATCCTAGTCTGTTGCTCAGAAAGCCCAATTCGTTTGAGGAATTGTGAAAGTGCAAATAGACTGATCCGGATCAAAGATGCGGACTCGGTCCATCTACAAACGCGGGTCTTGGTCAGCTTCAAGCAGACCAAATACAGGAAGCGGACTACACAAGAAAATGCATGGTGGGTTCAGTTCAGGGCATTGTGGGTGAACACAACCAAAACATGATGCAGTGCCTCCTCTGGCGGACAGTGACACGTTATTTTAAAGGTCTGATTCGATTCAGTAAATGCTGTGTAAACCCAAACTCGATCTGGACTATTCTAATGTGAATGCACCCTAAAATTTTGTATTCTATGGGGTATTATTGTCTGGTTTATGTGAAGAAAATGTTTTTACTAGAGTTTAGAATTGATTCTTAATTGAGGAAATGGTCTTTTAAAGAACTTTTTTTACTATGTGCTCTGGGCCTTTTTGTATACTACATTATCATCACCTGTAAGTAAGATGTGCTTTATCTAATATTACCCTTATGATGCTCTTCTGACAGCAACATAACTGATATTGCTCCATTAATGGAAGGATGGGTTTTGGTTGACCGTACAGAATAGATTTTCTTAATATTTCTGGGACAAAGGCTCTCTTACAAAGGGTTAATGTGAAAAAGATCATTTTAGTACAAACCACGATCTATCCAGAAAGTCATCTTAGTACCTCATCAAACTGCAACCAAAGGCTGATCATATGTTAACTAAGTCTAAAATGAATTATTTAGCATTTTCTTCCACGGTTTCAATTGGGACACAAACTCCAGTCCTATGCTCTGCAACTACTTACACTACAGCTTGTTCCTCTTTGCAAAGCAATTAAATTACGGAAACCTGGCTGATCAGTCGCTGTGATAATCCTTAAGCAACTTTAAAAAACACCAGTAAAATAAAATCGGAAAATGACAAAATTTTCCTGACCTCCTTTTCTATATAATATTGGAGATAATTTTGATTAAATGCTAGCCAGACCACATCATGAGACAAAGCTCATAAGACGTGGGCTGGGAACTACATGTTCATTTTCTCGTATTTGAGGCGCGGTTTACGAATTCTCCGTTTATTGGGTGCTACAAATGTCTATCAAACATCTAATCGGGCGTTTAATGGCGAGACAACCATGACGACTCGCTAAACCATAAAGTCTCAGTCTAAGCCCCATTGCCATAGCCACTAACGGGGCTACTTGATATATCAGGCTTTTGCCAAAGCCTGTTGGTAGCAGGGCAAAAACATCCTTCTTGGTTAAGAAATTGTTTAAAACCAAAAGTTGCTCGTTTTCAGAATTTGCGGTCTAAATTACTTAGAACACTATCTAAGGCTTCATCGAAAGATAACTTTGCGTCTGCTGCCATGCTGGATCCCTAGTTGTAAACAAACTGCTTCGGTGCGTGTCGCATAGAAGACGTCATCGTCTTGCTGCTCCCTACTCGTTTTGTGATTGGTTCCGTATCTGACGGGAAATTT
>JAPMNP010682936.1:578-11782 GCA_029874935.1 Atherina boyeri | reverse complement strand
ATCATAATAGTTGATATTCTCAGGAAATAAGAAGCTACAATAAAAACTGTATGTACAAAATTCCTCAGCAACAGATATTTTTGGCAGTTTTCCAGGCACAGTTCCTTATTTCTATTTTGGCATTCTGCTATTGTGTTTGATGAATGTTGAGCATAGTTAAGTTTATTTTGCCTGTAGAAGCAAGTCTAGAACATTTTTGATGGGGGGTCTTGGCACAGGTACAGACCAAGAAAATGGTAACACTTTTTCAAAAAAGGGGTCTAATTTTTAGCAAATAATGAATCAATTATTACAACTAAAGTGGTAATCTAATTTAAAAGGTAAAATGAAAATGTGTAAGGCAAACAGCCTATGGCTTTTCATCAACAACATATTTAGGATCTTCCAGCATGGCATGACTTCAATCGCTGCTGCACAAACACTTAAACTTTATTGATAATGAGAAAAGTTTCATCAGTGTTTCTTCACCTCTGGTGGTTTTATTACTTTTGTACCTTCTTCATAAAATGTAAACAGTTTGGTCAAAGAACTATTATCCATCATGTAGGCAGTAATAAAGACGATGTTAAATGCTGCGTTATGATCAACAACATGGTAGCGCTGATGCAGCAACAATATTAAGAAGTACATTACTGCTGAATTTACTTGCACTTGGGCATCTGAGTTTTACCCAAATAAAGATAACGGCCTGTTCACACTGATTTTATCTTAATGTCCATTCCTACGATGGCACCTGGGGGGGAAGGCCTGACCGATATGGAACAAAAATCTAATCGCAATATTGCGATTTGGTTTACGATTTAATCTTTTAAATTCCAGCTTCTGTTCAGTATTCATGCAGAAATAAATTATTTCCATGAGATGGAGGATTACCACATCAGATGACATCTAAAGATAATCTGCTTTATATTCTAATGCAAGGACGCAAAGTCACTAACCAACTGCAAGATGCAACCTGTGGCCAAAACACTGAGGCTTGAGGCTTACATTTCCTCTAGAACAGGTTTATACCTCGTCCTTGAAGTAAAAATGGAACAGTCATGTTATTTATCTTATTTGCACCGCAGCACGTCAATTCTCTCTCCATGATTTCTGTTCTGCACACAGTGGAGTTCTGCCCCGATGCCACACACACACACACACACAGACATGTGTGTGCCCATGCAGGTAGGCGCACTCCAACTGGCAGAAAACACATGTCAGAAAATATGTTGCTTTATTCACCTGAAAATCAGACAGAAATCACAGTTTTCAAACTCTCCCTGGAAAGTGTGGATGGAAACACCTGTGAACTTTATGTCCAACATGGAGATGCAGCTGAACAAGCTGAATTTACCATAATTTTAGTCGTTTCTGATATGTACTTGGCTTGGAATTGATCCAATATTCTTTAGAGGTTTTATTAATACCAACACTTTCTCTGAAATCAGAACTTTAAGAATATCAAGAGCGACTTTACTTCATCAGGATATTTCACAAGTTAGACTGTTTTCTGTCCTCTGTGTTTTTTTCTAAAGCTTTTAGTCATTTATGGAATATTAGTACACAATGCGGTTTAGCTGTCACGTGATGTTTAATTTAAACATGAAGCCTACTTCCTATTCACCTCGTCTCATTAAGGTGTTGAACCTTCTCACTGGAAAAATGTGATAAGTTTTGGATCCCCCACAGGTGTGAAACCCATCCAAGACCATGAGGAGGAGGAGTCACTCACATTTTCTCCACAGTTACTCTGTTCCCTCTGCATTACGGCTGCCTCGTCTCCTTTCCTCTCACTGACTATGACAGAGCGGATTATATCATATAAAGCAAGAGCGGGAAACAAAACGCAACAAAAGTTTGATGTAAAATATCTGAGGCTATACTGAAACTCAAAAAGAGGACAGGTCTGGGTAAAAGAGGACATTTGGTAAAATGACTGTCACATAAGAAAAATACGGGAATTACAGCTGAAGGGGGGGATTTATAAAGCAATGGATGCAGTGGGTTTGAAACCTGGATCAGGTGCCGCTCCTTTGCAATTCGCTAATTGAAATGTTTTAAATTGTGATTTCTTAAAAATTATTAATTGTTCAGCCCTACTGGGGGTCAGATTTTAGGGGTGGCTCTTCAGATACAGTTCTTGTTTGTGTGTGTTGACAAATCTCTAATGGCCTTCCCAGGCTCCCAGCAGTACAAAGATAGATACTTCAGATGAGCATAATCACTCCATGGATCAGCTGGTCAAAGATCCTAATATTCACCTGAAATAAAATAAGACCCTTGTATGTTTTCTTCAACAGACAGTAATCCCCTCTTGCTCCCATTTCCCATGTTACTCCTGACGGTGCATGGACTAGCAAAGCAAAGGCACGAAGGAAAAAGAAAAAAATCCAAAACCGTGAAATCCTTTAACATCAGCTGTAACAGTTGTCGTAGTATTAATAAGTGGTGTGTGCTTGGTTCGAAAAGCCCAGATTAAAGTGTCTGCATTTTTTTCTTTGCAAGTCTTCCCTTTCATTTCAGCAGATGGAAAAAAGAAGAAGAAAAAAAAAAGCAGGAAAAAACAGAATGCTCCCAGAAGCCTCTGCTACATGACAGAGCAGCGCCTCTGCTACATCTCATCTGTAAAGAAATCCTTCTGTTCTCCATGAGTGGGCTTAAGCATGTTTACACAAGTGCTACACACTGACAGGTAATGTTTCACAACGAACAGAGTTTTCAAAAAGCAAATAAACTTAAATACAACGGTGTGACGTTACAGATATACCATAAGAGTACAAATGTTAGGCAGATATACATGAATAAATCAGAGGGAAAGGCAGTCAGATGGGGCAAACTTTCAGCAACCTCAGAGCCCTGTCAGAAACATGACCATGAGTATTTATCACCTGTGGTGAGTCATCTGTATTTCACACATTTCCTGCCTGCAAATCACACCGATTTGCCTGATGGTTCTAAAGTAGCAGATTTAGGTAGCACAGCAGTCACACATCCAGCTTTAAAGTCCCCTTCTGATAGAAATCAACTATTCAACCTTGTTATAACATATCCATATGGTGTTTTTTATGTGTTACAGGACATATTACATGTAAAATTAGCCATCAACAGTATGGCTGAGGATTTCTGCTTTGAATCTACACAGCACCAGCCGCAGGCCATACAGTATTTTCTACATATCAAACAGCACCACTTCATCTTGACTATTTGCTGGTTGAGGCTCTGGCACATTAGAGGAAAAACTGTCGCCAGCTAGGTTGAAAAGGAAGTCGAAATGTTTTCTTCTGGTTGGTAAAATGATTTACAAAACATGCTCTGTTTATGAATTGGATAGCATGAGATCAAATTACATAAGCTTCTGTTATTATCTTAAACTGCAACAGGTTTATTCCATTTATTTGGATACACGCACTGCTCCGTCAAAAAGATGAGGGAGGACAAAGTTCTGCAGTCTCCAGGTTTCAGAAAGGGGAAATTTGGTCCACAAACAGCTGGATTTTGCTACTAAATTAATCATAAACCATTAACCTGAGAGATACCAGTGCCAACAGGAATGTCTAATAAGGCCATTTCTTTCAAGGTGTTTTCTTATAAGGTGATGGGGATGATAGCCCGACGCTGGCTGAGGTTCACTGCTGTGGCGGTTGGGACTCCACTGCCCCTGTACGGTTGAATCGTGAGAAAGTGGTCTGCCAAAATTGACTGCTGCATTCATAATGTAACGACCAAACGGTAATAAACCGATAAGGGCTGCAACTCTCATTCCCTGAGTGCCAGAATCATGACACTCACTGAGTGACAGAAACATAACTGAGTAAAATGACAATTTGTGAACAAAATTCTGTATTTGGAGGCCAAACCATTGCCAGATCTTAGCTGCTAGGTTACAACCATCAGGAAGACTGCCATTGCAAAACATATTATACAGCTGACAGCTGGCACATTAGCTTCGGTTTGATTGTGGCCATATGGCCAGTGGTGAAGAGCAGCCATGACCTGAAACACCCCTGGTAGGATTCAAATTACAGAGTGTTCTTCAGAAAGCCAACACCTACAAAAACATGATATTCCTGTAGTGACCATTACTGCCTGCCAAGCAGTTGATTACAGTTTATCACATCGACACTTGGATGCATCAAGCACCTGCAAGAGAGAGTTGAAGCAGGGCAAACTTTACAATGTATCTGGACGGCAAATTATAGTTTAGTTCCATTGTTTTAGCGGTGTGGCAACGGAGCAAATACAACGCTAAATTCTTGTTACAACATCACAGGCTGATAGAACCATTTTGTCATGACTATCTGACCTGCAGTTAATCAAAGGGGTCCGACTTGTTTTCGTCTGGTATGTAAATTCACATAAAAATTCCATATTTGTGACCTGTGTTCTTCTATTTTGCCGTACTGTAAAGACCTAATTAAAACTACAGCTGTAGTTGATAATGATGTAGTTGATGAATGCATAGGCAGAGGGAAGTACAAGTCCTCCGCCTGAGTTGTGCTGGGTCGCTTCTGTGTATCTACACAATCCATTGCGATGAAATATACACACAGTTTGCGAGTCTAGGCTAATTGTTTACTACCAGTGGTGGCATCATGATCTGAAAAATTAAACATGATCGCGCTTGATGTCACATCCGCAGAAACAGCGCAGGGAAATCCGACCAGACTGCTTTAAGGAAAAATTGGCTACAAGCTTATAGGTGCACCTGCAGTGAGCAGAAAAAGTGTCAGTATGCTCATCTAAAGATGTTTGAGTCATAAATGGTCAAATAAAAGGCTATTGTTAAGTTTATTTTGAGAAAAAACGTATAGCCTCTTTAAGTTTTAGTCAACTGTTTTAATGCACATGTGCTGTTAAAAGTGCATTTAGCACTTAAGGCTGTAAATTACAATTGTCTCTTTGGTTTACTTGACTGAAAACATCATATTGAGATATACAATTATATATCAAGATTTGGGTAAAACTAGTGCTGGGCGGTTTGACCAAAAATTGATGTCACGGTATTTTTCAAAATCATAACAGTTTCACCGTATTTGACGGTATTCTTTTTTTTCAAGCACGACTGGGTGTTATCTTCATTTTCTAATAATTTTGAGAATAAATAGGCTACTGCGGTAAATGCTTGTGCTTGTGGCTGAGGTGGTGAAGCTAACAGCTTGTGTTGCCTCCTGCAGCTACAACTTTAGCCGACAACATTTGCAGAATATTGTATTTTGATCAACGTCGGATTTTTTCTAAAACCGAAGAAATTCCACACAACAGACACGGCTCCTCTTTTCGGTACAAGTTCTTCCGTTTCATTAATAATNAATAATTAATCATTTCATACGCTCACCAGACTGCGCTCTCTGTTTGATGCAACTGGAAAACAGCCCTATCTCAAACAACGTCTGGCGGCGCGACTTTATGCCGCTCTGTCTTTCCTAATGTTTTTTTGCGCTGCACGGTATTGGGGTTTATGAAAAATTCATATCATAAAAAAAAATAACACCGGTATTCGATATGAACCGGTTTACTGCCCAGCACTAGGTAAAACATATCAATTACAATTCTGGTTCATATCGCCCAGCCCTTCTACAGTATACTGTGCCGAGACCGCAGCAACCCTCATATGTCATTATCCAGATCGTACAGTATGCAACGTAAACAACAATAGCGGCGTACGAGCTAAATTACTTGTTCAAAGTTTTTTGGAAAATATACAGTAGAGTATTCTTAATAACACATTTTTACAGCTGAAAAAAATGTTTATCAAACAAGGTTCATTGTCGCTCTTAGCTGAAGTTCCCTTTAAAGCTATTCCTGAGTTGTTTTTTAAGCTGTGGCAGACTGTGGGGAAGCTGCATTCAATGTGAGGTTTTGCTTGGTCTTGTTTACCTATCAAAGCAATACAGACATGAATGCCAGGATCAATCAAAACAACATTGTATTGAAATTAGATAAAGCATGTCAGTGGTTTTAATGTGGTGATTGATACATACTGGTACAGGAAGATACACAAGAGCAAATCCAAGAATGCTCACTGGTTTGCTCTTTTGGAGTTTTCGTAGCAAGAATACCCGAGGAGGAAATGTATTTAGACAACCTGAGTCATCCCTGGTGAAATCAAATAGCTTATAAATGTCCAGGCTGCCTGTGGTATGTTGTGACTTATCATCTAGTCGTTTTATACTTAATTTTACAAATTTGGGCATTGATAAATATAAAAAAACAGGACTGTCATAGTAATATAATAAACTAAATAAAATGCGAACAATCACACAGCTGAAATAAGACCTATATAAGCTAACTCTACATGTAATAACAGAACTGGCAGCTAGAAAGCTGTTTTCATTAGCACATTTCATGTTTCACTCTTCACATCTTTATACGAAGCACGTCTGACCCTTAACTCTGCTGTTAATATGATACCATTCCAAAATTATGTTCTGTGGAAACTAATGCTAACCTCAACTTGGCTTAAACAGAATAAGAATAATTTGCTCTGTGCTTTCAATTCATCTGATTCTGTTTGGGGCTAGAAGGGTGAGAGCAGTGAATGTTGGCAATCGTACTATGCTATGAAATAAATTCTGGAACCTAAAAAAAAAGAAAAAGTGTTTTCATTTGACAGATTGTCACTGTAATTCTGTATTAAAAAATAAATGAAAAAAAATAAATGAAAAAAGTAAACCTATTCAAGACACAGACCAAGGCAATTGAGAGATGGATTTTAAGCTCACAGCACATTCAGTCTGAGATGCAAACTCAGCCATAACACCGTATACAGCAAGTCGATAATAGTGCAAAACACGCCTAAAAGTCATGAGAATCACATCTTTCTGTAGTACCTGCTGTGACAAAACCCTGGGAGGCCTGATTAAAGCTGCAGAGTCTGCCTGCAGTCATTTAAACCAACAGGCTTCAACTTTATGTTGCATAGCCTTAAGGCACAATGTCAGTTTGCCTACTCAGAGAATTCTTTTTTTTATTTTTTTTTAAATCCAGCTCCTGTTCTTGTAAACAACAAATCAGATTATAGACCACAAAAACGCAGAGGACAGAAAACATAAACGTTAGTAGCAATGAGCCTTTAACGTACCCACTAATGAAACAAATGATGTGACACTGTAGACGTAGAGACAACTGAAGTCTGTTAATGGCCTGAAAAACAAATAATGTAAATGATCCCATTATGTATAAATAGTGAAGACATGCTCACACACAAAGACAACGCGCGCACATAAACAGATTGCTCTGTAGAACTATAATGACCACCTATACGCACCTTTTACAATAAGGTTGAGGAGCTTTGGCCGTAGGTTGCGCTCGCTCTGAATGGAGCATGTGTATTGGCCGTCATCAGTTACATCCACTTTCTGTATCTGAAGGCTGTACTCGTGTTTGTCTCCAACACCAGACACTATGGACACACGAGGGTCCCCAGACCACTTGTCATCCCCTGCAAATATGATGCTTGAGCGGTTCAGCCAGGCGCCTTTAGAGATCCCATCCAAAAGGTAGCACCTAAGTTGACAAGAAACACTTCATTAGATTGGTTGAAAAGGAAAAAAAAACTGAGTGATGCTTAATTTTTCACATCCAATTTCATTATGATAGCCATGAAAATACTGTTTCATCTATAAGATATGTGTGCACTCTATCATATATGACACAAGTGATCATACTGTACACTTCTCACTCTTCTGAACACAAGTGATCTGCAATAAATTTTCTAGCACATACTGTAACAAAACAATGAATCACTTAGGATATGACAATATAGTTAGTGATACTTTTTCCAGTTCTCTCACATCAACAACAAATGATTGTGGCTTCAAACACACAGAGGAAAACAAAAGCAAATAGCTAAATAAAGCATGAAGTATGCACCCTATGGCAGTGGCATCAGCTGTGGCATGACATGCTTCAGCAGGGAAGACACTGTTTCCTGTAATGGAAAACAAAAACTGCCTCATGCCACCGTGATTCAGCATCAGCACTTGTTTTTAAAGCAGTAGTCGATTTGTATGTTTCCGTAGCTTGTCACAGCTGTTTACTGAACCTGAGCTCCATCTGTGCATGCTCGCTCTCAGCTACAGATGCATTTCAGAAGTTGAGACTTTTAAAAAATATATTTTTTGCTAAAATGATGTCTAAGGACTCGAGCAGGGAATTTGTTAAACCTCTGAAAACAACAAAGGGTAATGTGTCTACAAGTGACACATCTGTAGAGGTATAACACACTTAGACACTGAACAAACTGATCAAGAAGGCTGGTTCTGTGATAGGAACAAATCTGAAGCTCTTGGAGCTGATTCAGATCCGTCACCCTTCAGAACAAGAACTTAAATATCAGCATTTGACCAATAATTAATGATTTATAGTTAAAAACTCCTAATGCAAAATGATCCTCCAATTATACATATTTTCACTCCATTTCATTTCATGACTAATGCCATCTTATCGTAAAATAGGGATGATACCTTCTCTGCGCCCTATCACGTTTGAGTCTTTAGTCGCAATAAATATCAAGATCTTTGTCTTCATCATACAAAATAACAAGGATGAAAAATTAGGTATTATAAGCAGTTTTGATGGCATGAAATGACAGTCTTCTGGCCTTCTTGTTGAAATTAATGTGTCGTAGGGTTGAGCGTATATCTAAAAAGGTATCTCTTCAACTTTCACACCAAACACAGTTGCTATACTACTATAGCAACGTTTCGATGTTTGAGGTTGCGAAAACAATCCAGTTGCACTTGTGATACAGCACCTTCTTATTGAATGAGCTCTTCCTTGATAGCTGCCATTTTGTTTTGTTTTTTTCTTTCTATATTGTTTATTTTGTTTTTGTTTTTGTTTTGTTCTGCTCATGAATGTGTTTCCTTGGGTTAATCGCTGGGGAGTGGGCTGAGCTTGCTCTGAACAATGGGAACCCAAAAAGAGTGATGGCAGTGCATATTAAAAAGTGGGGGAAAAAAATCAGGATTTCCATAAAAACACATCAACATAAAATAAAATGTATTTAAATCATTAAATGAATAATACAAAATCACCCAGGCCTATTTTCTTGGTACTTGTATTATATTTTCCCCCCTCTTTGTTTGCATTATCTTTTAATACAAAATTTTAGTAAATTTTGTATCCACTTGTCTATCACATCTATATGTTTCATAGGTTGTATGATATTTTTGTATCATATTTAAAAGCTTTAGTATCATATATCCTTTTGAAAAGAACCGCTACAACATTAGAAGTTTCCTACAGGGATTCATGATTTTTTTTTTTTATTTGATTTAATTTATTTTTTCCCCTCATTTAATTCCATCTTAATATTTCATAGTCTGATTTTACAAGTGTATCCTCCTGAGACATAAAATGGCTTAACCTAAGTTCAAATTCTCAATGGAAAGAAAGTATTAGATTAGAGGTAATTTCTATCAGAATTTAAGATCATACTCACTTGTAATGTTTTAAATGAACAGACTTATGGCAGAACTCTGGCAGCTTAACGGTCTGGTTAAAATAAAACAAACAAACAAAAAGACTATTTGCCAGAAAAACATTAATTTGGAATAAACTGTTTTACTTCTGAAGAGCTGTGGCTAACATTCAAATGAAAAAGGGAAGACCAAAGAGGATCCAATTTATGGATATTTTTTACCAATCACATCATTATTTGACAAGTTTATGAATAGACAACTATACATCTGGGAGAAAAAAAACTATGATTTAATTTCAAACAAGACTTGTATCTCTTCGTCTAAATTTATATTTTTTTATCTCAAAGAACTCATACCGAGTGTCAGTAAATTGTACATGATGAGGCTTGTTTCACTAATCTCCTCATGTTGGTCCAAAGGTAGATAGTTAGCTCATAATCCAAGCGCTGTCTGGACTAAAGAAATCACATCATATTCTGTGACAAATACTGTAATAATGAGGAGGAAAAGAGGCAATCAAGTTTGGCTCTTTAGCTCTTGTCAACATGCCATGCAAACTGTCAGCACCGGTAGTAAAGCCACCAAGGAAATCAGTTTGGCACTAACCACAAAGCTCTTTACCTCCTATGCCAAGAAAGTGCCTGTCAGGGAGGTGGATAGAGGACAATGGCCTACCAGGCAAGCCCTGTACTCCTTTCCAGTAGAAATCACTGCTTTCAAAGCATTGTGACAAATAAGTGATAAACAATGGAGAACGGATGTTTTTTTTTTTCTTTTTACAGCACAAGAGGGTAGGCTAGTCCATGTTATATGGAGAAATTGTACACACCCATTCAACAGTTAGCCTATTGACCATCTCAGCCTTTCTGTCAGGGGTGCTTCTTGCCCTCTGGCAAGATTTTTTTTTTAATTCCTTAAAGCAACTTTTACACTTTTAATCTTATTATTTTCATTCTTAAAGTAAAGCTATGCATTGATTTCTCATCTTGGGATTAATGGATGTAGTCTTTGCTATTCTTTTCTATAAATCTTGAAAATATGCTCATTCTTTCACATGATTTACTTTTAGATAATGATAGATATGTTTTTCTTTTAAAGTGCAAATGGTTCTGATTTACACTTACCTATGTGAAATTGATTTAAAAGGCATTACGAATGCCAATTGTGAATATCTTATGTTGTTCTGGTATTAAAAGTTCAGCAAGACTTGCAATGAACCTCTATGTTCCTAAGCCTTCAATGACTGATCATTAAACAGGCATTTTAGGACCAGGAGTATGATTTCAAGGGCTAAACATGCAAACTGCACATGATAGCAGCCCATAAAATAACTGTCAAAATAACTATAACAAAATATATTTGCAAGTCCTACAGTGTGGATGCTATCGATTTTTCATTTTTTTCTTCTTTTTTTCTGTTGAAATTTTACTTTCCTAAAAAAAAGAAAGAAAGAAAAAAGTTGTTCAATGTTAGCTTTACAAGTAGTTGCAACGAAACAAAAAAATGTTTTCTCCTTCAATACAGACCAGAAGCTCTGGACTTCATTGGTGACGAATTTTGGTTTGGAAATTGACAACAGGTCTCAAAGCACTCTGGTTCCATATCTCCACTGTAATATGAAACCATACTGTAAAACACTGACCACTGCTGTATAGTGTGAAAAATCCCAAAAAAACTTTTTACAAACACTTTTAAAGGACAAATTTAATAAAAGATTTGGAGCCAGAAATCTGGATGGAGGACACTTTACTCTGTTTGAATGTCCACGTATTTTTATTGATGAATCCATCCTTCAAC
>JAPMNP010682934.1:0-13626 GCA_029874935.1 Atherina boyeri | reverse complement strand
TCTCATGTACATGCATCATTTGAAAATGATTCTAACCGTCGCAGACCTGGAAAATCCTCTGTACCACCTTTAATGTCCTGACTCTGCCACTGTGTATGCTTCACTCCATCCATTTTATTTGATGAGCAGTGTTTGTTAATGAAAACCATTGTCAAAAATTTGACAGTATCTTGAGAACATGTATAGGATTTGGAGATCAGTTTATGGTTGTCTTTGCAAACGCCTGCTTGCGCCAATATGAACTTCTCAATAGCTGGTGCTCAGAGCCCTTCAGTGATGTTTTGTCGGGTCATGCGCCTCCTAAATCTTTTACAACCTGGTGCGTGCAGCAGGCGAGGCACATTAAAAAAATGGGAAGAGCCGGAGTGTCTCTGTTGGCGTTTGTAAAACCCATCCAAACCTAAGTAGAGCTACAAGAGCATAAAAACCAGAGACGTTGAAACTGCTTCTAATTGTACTACTTCTAGAGCTATTCCTGTGCTGTCGCAGTGCCATTTCCTCAGTAGTGATGCCAACTTTGAAAGGAAACTCAAGACACTAGCACAACCACACCTTTAGTGAATGTTTTTGTGGGTGAGATTTAAAAGGCAGCCTCTCTGTTTACCGTGTTTTCCACCCACCATGGTTCTCTGTTATTCGCTAATTAGCGCTAACTTTAACTTTAGCACTTTTATACTGATCAATTAACCTGATAACATTTGATAACATTTGGCACTTGAGTTTGATGAGAAAATGTTTAATCTGCATTCGGTCATGTGTCAAAGACTCAGTGCTGGATACAGGTTTTAATTGGTTCCAGCTTGCTCTGGCATCAATGGGAACACAACACTCAGGTGAACATGCTAATTTTCACTGAGGAGGCAACAAAAATAGGCACCGCTCAAATTTTCTTTATAGAAACATTTACTGACAGTAACATGTCAAATGAAGACTCTAAAACTAACAAAATACATGAGGTTGATTTTTTTTTTCCCCTGGCCATCGAGATAGTTGGAAGCAAATTTTCTGTTGTGCTTTGTGAGGCTGACATTTGTAATTCAGTGAAAGGTAGCAGTCTTGGTAGTCAGAAACACAGCATGTAGGTTGTTGTCATAGTGACACATTAGTCTTCTGATTGGCAGAAGTATCATGGACTGCTGCGTTTTGGCCTTTAGAGCATGAAGTGGCTTCTTCACGTTATTGGAAAAGCTTTGATTTGCTTTTTTTTAAAAACAATTTAAACACAGTATTTTTGGTGTAAAAGAAGTATTTAACAGTGTGTGTTCTCTTCTTTCCTCCGTGCTCAAACTAAGCCAAGAAGTACAATGATTTGCCCCAGAGACACATCTCTACTACTGCGAACACACATATCCCTCCCCTCCTATGCTAAGTCACAATTGCTTTCATTCCAGTTACTCAAGTCTTTCTTCATTGATTCTCTAAATGTTGAACTTGTAAAATACTTCTATATCTGTTTAAACTCTCCTACAGTTTTGTCTCCCAAAAAGATGCCTCCATCTCCAGTAGACCAGATTACTATAATGGTATTTTAATAGGACTTCCTAACAAGAGCATTACATATCTGCAGCTCATCCAGAACGCTGCTGCTAGAGTTTTAACCAGATCTGAACTCACTGATATGTTGAGAGAATATAAACCTCACAGAGCTCTTAGATCCAAAGACTCAGGTCAGCTAGTCCAGACCAGAGTCCAGACTAAACATGGAGAAGCAGCATTTAGCTGTTAAGCTGCAAACAAGTGGAACAAACTGCAGATGGAGATTAAACTTTGAAATCCAGGTTAAAAACATTTCTTTTCTCATGCACCTATGCATGAAATCTGCACGGTATCTTTTGATTCACTTAGACTGTTGCTTGCTTTTAATAATTTCAATTAGATTCAGTTGTTTTATATGATTTTATTTTGTACTTTTTAATGCCTCTTTTGCACCCCCCTGTAATGCTCTGAATGTTTTCTGTAAAGCACTTTGAATTGTCTTGTATGAAATGTGCTATACAAATAAACTTGCCTTGCCTTGCCTGACATTTCCTTAACTGCATGCACACACTCAACATGGTCTAGAATTTTCTTAATATGTCTTTCCAGTCACACAAGACATCTTTTCATGGGTTTACCTGATGCCCCTTTTGGGGCTCAGATCTTTCGCAACATATTTCTTTATTCATATCTATGTGTTCCTTTTATCTCTCAAATTTCTGCTCCTATCATTTGTCAGTAATCATGCAGGTGTTTCAGCAGCATGCCTTTATAAGCAAATCATCGCATGAAGTTAAAGGCTTGACTTTGTTGACTTGGCAGGTCGCTCCTGTAGCCCACTGCAGAAATGACAAACCAGTTCTTATCCCAAATGTTTCTATGAAATGGTGCTCCTTCTTTCAGCATTAGTGCCATGACCCACTGGTAATGGCTATTTTAGTCCCCAACAACAAATGCACCTATGTCACTAAGGAGCGCTTCCTTTTCAAGGTCCTTATAATGAGGAGTGAGGGGAAGCAGAGGTAAGTCGAAAACAATTGGATCTCACAGAGATTTCTGTACGAAGCCGAACAAGTCTTTAACAACACATTACACAATGGCAGCTAACGTGTCGAAGTTATGTGCTGGTACCACAGAAACAAAGCCAGAAAAAGCAACCATTTAGCAGCTCTGTTGGAATTGAACACAGAAAATCTCATGTAGTCGTTAGCACAAAGGTTCCCTCCCTCAACCGAAGATGTCAACAAAGAAAGAGATCACGAAAGTCCAGAGTGAAGCCATTATTCTTTTGTGCAGTTATTTTAGTTTTCACTCACTCACTAACTCTCCTCTCATCTTCCAGTAATTGGCCACCATCGACTATCCTTAAACATATCCACTGAATTCAGTGGATATCACAGAAACAAGGAGTGAGGACAGAGTGGGCTCATGGAACAGGTCTGAGCAAATAAATGCAGGTGTATATTATAATGAAGCCTTTCAACAAACAATATGATGTATAAATCCTCACATAGAGCATACGCTGACATGAAATATGAAATGGAGCAAAGGACTTTTGATTTGGCATATTTTTCTCTTCAAGTCCTTGCAATACACAAGAAACCAGTATAACTGAAATAAATAGGAGTCGGATTATAATCCAGAGAACCAGTGTTTAGTTCAGTTTATGCACCAAAAGTACTTTTTTTATACATAAAGAATGGTAAGATAACGGTAAGTATTGTATAGTTCCTATTTGATTAATTTCCTAAAACTTCAGCTGGTGACTGGGGAGCCTTTGGATGGCTAGATGGCCATTTTTTTTGTATTCTCAAAATTTAAGGGATATTTAAGGGATTTATTTTACCAACATGACACAGCATCCTGCTAGCAGAGTCCATATTGGAAAAACGTGTTGCTTTCTGTGGTACCAGTGATTAATTCAATGATATAAAGTTGTGCTTTGAATATTTTTCATATGCCTTTAAGACCAAAATGGTCAAACATTTTGGAATCATACGGCATGAGATCTAGACCAAGACAATTGGTTTTAACTTTCATTTTATTTTAATTTCCTTTTCACCCTGTGTTTGATAGATTTCATTTCACCATCACTAGTTCTTTGTTAGGTTCAGGCTCCCGAAGGAACATGTTGGGGGTGTTGAGATGCTAAAAGATGCTACAACATTAGTCTAGCATGATGGAGAATGGAGAGGAAATGTATTATTTCATCCAATTTACAGTACCTGCTGCTTAAAAGCTAAAGCGTTCTCTCTGTTGATTTGTGATGCAAAGTGAGCCTGACAAAGTAGTGTTGTATGATGCCTTGGGAAAGATGAGTCTGTTTCTGTGCAAAACCAAATACCTACAGAGCAGAAAAAAACCCAATGTCTATTTTGAAGTCAGAAAAGTCCACAAAAAAAAGACCTGTTTTATTTATTTTTTTAAAGATTCCTTCCAAATTTTATCACGTAAAAGCTGCTGCTTCTCTTGTCAGGTGGTACTACGCTCTCTGTACTCAGTTAAACTGTAAAAATGCAAACGTTTTGCATTATAAAGATAAAGTAAAACATGACTTTGACTGGTGCAATCCATGTGAAAATAATGGAATTTCTGGCAGAGATTAGAAAACAAAAAACAAAAGAGTATTTGGAAAGAGGACATCTGTTGACTCATTATGTTGTGTGGTCTATGCTATCCTATTGGCCGTTCATAACATTACCAAATAATGCATTTTGAATTTTACTACTTGTGCTTTAGACTGATAATCCACTGTATGGTGTGTGACAGCCTTGCTTTCTTTCCTTTCTCCCCCACAATTGGTCCCACTCTTCTCCAATAATTTTTCATTTTTCTTTGCTTCCCATCGCCACCCCCATCCCCCCACCCCCACCCATATCTAAACTCCACTTGCAGAAAAACCGCCGGGACACTTGTAACTTTGACAAGGAGTTCACCAAGATGCCGACGGATTTGACGCCGACGGACAAGCTCGTCATCATGAATCTGGACCAGGACGAGTTCCTCGGCTTCTCCTTCACCAACTCTGAATATGTGGCTCCCAAGAATTAACCGACCAAAATGGACTGGGCTGTACAGGTGGACTTGGGTGGGAAAGAAGGTTTTCAGAGCAGACATGGAGGCTAACTATAGCACTAACATTACAACTATTATGTGTGCGCTCAGTGAATGTTTGCATTCTTTTAGACCAGATCTTTGATTTGTTCAATAGTTAAAGCCAAAAGATGTTCCACAACACACAAAATGCATAAGATACTACAAGCCAAATACTTTAAAGCATGTTTGTGGAGCAAATGCAAGTGCGACAAGATAAGATTTTTTGGGAATATTTGATCACATCACAACTGAACAGTTACTGTACATCTGAGTGTCAACTTTTAAAATCTTAATTTCATACAAAAAACTAACAATCGAATTTGGTTTGCTCCGATATTTGTGTCATGAGCCTCTTCGACATTTGTAGTATTCTGAAGTGAAATATTGTGATATTCATTCATATTATCCCACATAACCTGCTCTAAGGTGATAAAAGCAGCACTCAACGATGGGGCTGTACATTCCTTTTATGAAGTCGCCCCTTGTCCATTCAAATGGCCAAATGAGACCAAGAAACTCAAACGCACAATGTCTCAGACTAGCACGTGTTTTTACAACATAACTGGGGTGTCACAATGTCACTGTAGCTGTGTAAAGTTTTATATATTTTAATGTCTTTGTAAAAAATGTATAGGAACAAAATTTTGCAACTACCTGAAGCGAACAAACCGCATCCATATCTGCATTAAGTAGTATCGAAAGTATCTTGTGGAGCCGTTCTGTGTAAGAGAGGCGGGCTGGGAATACAGGCTTTTCCTGCATCGGTGGTCATCCAGTCATGCACCATAAACAGCACGGCCTGCTGGCACTTGTGTGTTTATATTATTCTTTTGTGTTCCCACGATCCTGTATCCTGTCACGAGTTGCATCTCAAACAGGCCATAACAGAGGAATATGTCTAATGAGCAATCTTCATAGCTTAATTTGACACTTGGCTTTATCTGTCTCCCAACCTTATCCTAAAGTCGTATCTCTCTTTTTTTTTATTCAGTCATTAAATTTCGTTTTGGCTCTAATTCTAATCCGTACTCCTGACAGGGCCTCAGCGGGAGCCTGGTGTAACGTGGTGTCACAGCGTTGGCAATGCAGCAGTCAGCAGAGAAGCTCACACACATACAGTACACACAAACACAGGCAATGATGAGCAGCTCTGACAACCCCCAAATGAGTAATTTCACAAACAGCAATAATAGCAACAGTGCTGCTTTTTTTTTTCTCACCTCATTTTCTCCAATCCATTCAAGGATGTGTGCACTGGAGCTGTGTAAACATGTGTGCATGTACTGGATTGCCAATTGTTCATGCTAGAATGTACTGCATAAATGAATATACCAATATGTAAGTGTGTGTGTGAGTCTCGACTGAATAAATCCAATTATTTCAAATTCAGCTGGAATTCAGGGAATCTGGCTTTCAGCTTCAGACCACATTACATTGACCATAAAGCCATCTAACTCAGTGTACTTACACACAAACCTACACACATATACACAAAGCCATACAGTCCGGATCTGTGACTGAGGGGTGGAATTATTAGGTGAAGCATAACAAGGCGGACAATGACTGAAATGTCCGCTCCTGGAGGCAC
Source organism: Atherina boyeri (assembly GCA_029874935.1). Classification (NCBI taxonomy): domain Eukaryota; kingdom Metazoa; phylum Chordata; class Actinopteri; order Atheriniformes; family Atherinidae; genus Atherina; species Atherina boyeri. The sequence goes on along the minus strand of JAPMNP010682934.1, from coordinate 7,466 downwards.
ACAAGACATATACTGTAGGTCTATTGCACAGGCCTAGAATTATTTTATTTTTTTCCTGCGTTAAATCAGCACAAACATACCCTCATGTATACCACATAGAGAACACGTCTGCAGTCTACGTGCTTGTATACACACTGAACTCTTCCTAAGTCTTTCGCCTTTGGGGTTTTTACTCTGCAGTTGTTTTGCTTAGATGTTGTACAATGTAAAAATATGAAAAGTCAAAGTGATGTATTGGCCTTTTATTGAGCATAAAGCTGAATATTGCTCTGGTAAAGGTTGTAAATATGTCCCGCTGGAGCACTCAACAACTGCCTATCTGCTTGTATGACTGAGTTATTGAATGAGTGTTGATGTGCATATGCATGTAACTCAGATATGTTAAATACCGAATGATTTATTAAACTGTAGTTCTTTCTTCAATTCTAAAACTAAATTTATTTTTTCTCACTGAGACGGCCTCTTTGTCAACTGGTTATGGAGAAACGACTTCAGAAAGCAAACAGGAAGTGAAAACGGATACACGTCTACAGTTACACAATCATCAGCCGGTACATTGTTTTCTTTGGTGATAAGAATAACACTTCAGGATTATAAGCAATTATACTATGCATGCATGTTATGATCTCTTTCTCTCATATCTTGTTCCATATTATATGGATTTATTCAATATTAAGTGTTGGACTAGGATGAATTTACTTTATTAGCCATTGATAGACCTAACTTATGTTGCTCTATTATGATATGTTACTTATTTACTAAATGTTGTAAAAGGACAGTGTCCTGCTTTATTTGTACATATACAAATTCTTTTGGAGTACATAAGGGTAAGAGTCTTCCATCTCCATAGTTGCATTTATATACTGAAACTGACGTTTAGGGGTAGGAAATGATACGTATGAGTCGCAATAGGAAACTATCAAAATACCTGTTTAATGCTCTACCATTCAAGTTCGGTGGCTGCACTGTCGGCCTAAAAGTGTCCTCCATCCTTTTTCCTCTTTTTTTTTTCGACCTTTTTCTTTGATCACACCTTTCAATCTGTCATTTTATTTATTTATTTATTTAGCTCTGACCTTTCTCTCTCTTCCTTCCCTTTTCCCTCTCAGCTTTCTCTTTGTCTTTCATCATTTTCCTTGCTTTTGACCTTTATCCCTCACTGCAGGCTTTTTTTTTTTATTCTTGGTTCACCCTTTTCCATGATCTCTTCTCTTCTCTTCTCTTCTCTTCTCTTCTCTGGCCAATACGTCCATCTTTTGCCTTTCTCCACTTTTCCTCTCCATGTTTAACCTTGACAAAGGTTCTTGATGCTAAACTTTCCATCTGATTAGCTAGCATTAATTTGACAGCCGTGTTCTGACTTTAAGTTGGGCTTACATGCTAAACATTTGACAATTACCTGAGATTCGTTTTCAGTTGTCATAGAACAGCAAAGACATTGCAAGAGAAGAGTAAGAATGCTTTGTGAGATAGTTCACTATGATTAAATATGTATTGTGATGTTTTTGATTGTAAAATAATAAATCATGTTGGAAAATCACACTCTGCCCTGTTTCATCCTGAAATGTACCTTTCATGTAGCTTATTTTGATGGTTTCATTACTGAAGTCTGTCAGCACTGATGAAAACCAGGTTCTGGTAGTTAGCTACATCAGTCAATTAGAAAGAGAATTAACTGCAGCTGTAGGCTAATCAGAAAACAGGTAATGCTAACCAAACTGACACCAACTTTCTCAACATTAACTTTATTAACAAATACTTCATAATTTGAGGTAGGCTATCAGGTTAGCTGTAAAATGTAGGCTAACTCAAAAGCTTGTTAATCTTGTGTAAATTAACAAGCAAACGTTAGCATTTTCAGGTAGCTACAAATGTTAGCTTGCAGCAACCCGGTGTTCTGTCGAAGAGTGCAAGATCATCGAAAATAGCAAGCTGCAATATCTGTCACCAAGTGACAGATATTGTTTGTAGCCTTCAATGGATTGATACATTTAAAAAATGACTATTTATTCTGTATGAATATATTTATAGGCCTACTGTTGTGATATAAATATTTGAAATGGACATAGTTTGTTAACGTCTTGTTGCCTAACAAATCAGGACCATTTAATGATAACATCAAATAAAAATTATATTTCTTACATATTTAGTAGTAGGGAATGTGAGTGATGCGAACGTCATATTTATATGCGAGACATGCAGCAAATCTCATATCATAATGTAATGACAATATTCTGCATCAGCACTTTGTGCGCAATCAAGAGTTTTTTTGTTTTTTTTCAAAATGTTTTATGTTGTAATGCGTTTAGAACAAAAATACGGAGCCCCTAAAGGGACAGGGGTGACAAAAAAATACCTATACAGTACCTTTTGCGAGAGTATTGCGAGATCTTGCAAAGTATCCCGAGATCACACAAACGTTTTTTTGTCACCCCTGTCCCTTTAAGGGCTCTATATTTTTGTTCTAAACGCATTATGACATAAAACATTTTGAAACATTACTTATGCCCAACTGCGTCTTACAAAACTGCACCAAACAAAGGGACATGAAGAATGGGAGGGGATAGGAACGTCCCAATGCTGATATCATCTAATGTAAAGATTATACGTCAACATTTGTAGCAAAGAAAATATGCAAAAACAAGATGTTTTTATTGTAAATTCATTTTGGAATAAAACACGTTTTGTAATATTACTATGTATCGTTGCTTGGAAGTTGTTTGCATTTCTCGATGGGGTCACAAAGAATTTTGAAGTTGCGCGCACCCGACGAGGTATGACGCTGTCTGCACATGCTCAGTAGCACCAGCTTGCCTTTTTCGACTCCTTGCTCAATTCGACTGAACATCTGCCGAATACGATGCTACTGAAAGAACTTGTTGATAAGGAACACATCTGTGTGTTAGCTGCCCACAAAGAACGATGGCTCGGTGTTACATGGAGCATTTACAAAACTCGAGTGTTTGATTCTGAATTGTGTTTTTGTCATAAATATGGACTGATTTTTGTGTTGCACTGGGATGTCCTATAGCTTTTCAAGTATCAGCTGTCCCACATTAGCCTCAAACTGTAGGGCAGAACAGTATTTTCTGATGAAATGAACCTACTAAATTTCATTCTAATATGAACTTCCATATAAGTTTCACACATCACACAATAAAATATTACATTTAAGAAATGACATGATAATTCATTGACACATTATGAAACCAACTTTATACGTTGGGATGTTGTGTAAAATGTAAATAAAAACAGAACGCAATGATCCCCTAACCTCCTGAACTCACATTTCATTCCCAATAGAACATGAACAATATACCAGTTGTTGGAACTGAGACCTTTGACTGTTTCATGAAAGATATTGATTCATTCTTTATGGCAGCAACACATATTAAAAAGTTAGAGTAGAGTCAACAACAGCCAGAGCCTCTCAGGTGTAAAGTTGGGCAGAGAACAGTTTCAGAAAAATGTTTCTTCAGCATAAAATTCCAATTACTTTGACCATCTACGGTGTATGGTGTCATCAGAAGATTTAGATAAATCAGAAGTAATCTCAGTGTGCATGGGGACAAGGCCTTTTTTCAGCCTCTAATTAGTTGACACGGAACACTTTTAAAAATAAACATGATTTTTAACATCGTTTTCGATATATGTACATTGTAAACAGCTGTCAAATTAAATTATGGTCACACTAATTTTTTGGTCATGGAGATGAAAGTTCCTCTTAAATGGCATTGTATACTTATCAATGTCATGCAAAAAAAATGGCCCAGTGTTGATTCCCATCCATGCAACTAAATCTCTTAGCTAACTAATTTAGCTTCCTTATGTTCACTGCTCTGAGAACAAGTTAAAAATGTTTTAAAGTCAGGATTGTAAGTAGCCTTTTATACAACTTATGTTATCTGTAGATGAATAAACTAGCCATTAATGATGTGCAGGTTTGAAAGACAAGCAATTGCAGCCTTTTTGTCAGCAGCACACTGCCTTGCCTTTTACTTTTATATACACAGACACATTGTACAATATGCACTCTTATATCACTATTCTTGGCTTCGTATGCAGCTGTGATAATGATAATGATAATAATAATAATGATCATGCTTCTCCCAATGACATCAGTATAGCAGAGACAATGACATCAGTTGGAGGGAAAGTGGGAGTGAGATCAAAGTTAAAAAAAAACATGAGGGTTGAAAAAAGACAGAGAAGCACCTGGGATGGGAAAGGAGATGGACACCAAATAGGAACACAGTGGGTTGCCAGTACACTTCTGTATCTCCTTCTACACTTGGCAAACACACAAAGCACAGCAATGAAATAGACATGAAAGGACACAACACATTATTTTCTGTCCTCCCCAGCAACCACCTTCCCTGAAGACAATGACATAATCAAACTATATCCCAGTCACTTCTATACATTATATACAGGGGTATACTGCAGCTTAAGAACATTTGTATATCCATCGTTTGTTTCAGTGGCTTATTAACTAAAAATATGGCTGCTGTTGCTTATGGGGTAAATAAGGGTGATGGAAGCTGAAGTAAATGACAGCAGGGCACTGCAGCATGCTGAAGAGTGAGATGGAAAAGCGAAAGAATCTCCTATTTATTTCATTCAGCGCATCTTTAAAATACTCAAGAGAGGAGCATGACAGAGGAGCTTATTGGATTTATTTCACACTATCTGCCTTTCTTGCCCTCTCCTTTACTATCTCTCTCCCCCTCTCATGCAGCCCTACAGACATTTCCATTAGGCAAACATATTAGACACACTTTCACACCATCGGACATGTGACTTCACCTCTCTCTTAATCAGTCAGTCTCACTGTTTTTCATCCAATTACAGACGAAAGACATGTTTCACACATTAGAGGTCATCACATAGAATTGCATTCACTTTCCAAAGATTTATCCTTGTGTAAACTGTGCTCTAACCTTAAACTAAATCATTATACTAAATTACCCTAATTGATGTTATGTAGACTTGCTTGAGTCTCTATAAAGGAGACAGGTGCCTACAGTGTGTCAGTGTTATGTCCACACGAAAAGGAGGTAATTAAAAGTCAAAATTATACATGTATGTGATGCTATTTATTTTCCCGTGTGATGAACTGGCTATATGTGCAGGGTGTTTCCTGCATCTCGCCCAAAGGTATCTAGGATGATATTTCAATTTTTTTTATTGCATTTTAATTGCTGCATTTTTGCATGGTTGGTATCAAGGCAAAACATGTTTGTCCGAACCAAAACAAAACTGAAAAAAAAAAACAGTCAAAACTGAACATGACTAGATTTTTTTAAAACCCATTCCCCAAATGCAAGGCAGCTTTAGTTGCATTATCGATCACGTGCTGAATTGTGTTGATGGTGACTCTTGCAACAATGGCTGAAACTATAATGTTCCTAAAAAATATCAATTACTGTAGCGACATAGAGGAGTTTGGTTTGCAGAGGGTTTAGTCAGTGGACTAACAGTCATCCTGCAGAAAGTTGTTTTCCATATTCCTTTGATTTCCTACCTCCCCTTCCTTACATGACTCATTCTTTTTCTAGCTTTATCCACAAATGGTAATGATTAGGAGTCTAAAATACTTATTTAGGGTAAGAATTCAAGTACACCGTTTTGACTTCTACTTTATTTATCTATCATTTATTCTCATCATTTTTAGTCTGTCTTTTGGTGTAAAGTGCAATGCTTTACAAGCGGTAAAAGTGCTGTTCACATGTTATTGTCAAAATTTCATACAGCCAAGGTAAGCAATGCAAATATGAAAAGGTCTCATTTTCCACAAATATGATGAGCACAGACCAACACACACGCTCATAGACCATTACCTTGGGCTCTGTCTGCAGATTCCTCATAAATCACAACTCTGACATATTAACCTCGTGCCAGAATCATGCCACATCGCCATATGTTCTCCCTCTGCCCTGAAGTCAATTCCATCTGGTAAAACACACAAACACAAAAAAACAAATATTTGGAAACATATCTACACACAGATAACATGATTTGCACAAATTCATAGATGTGCCCACTTCAGTCAGATCAAAAACCTTCTCATTTCATCGAGGCTCATGTTTGTTTGTGTTAAAAAGCCATCTATACAATTTGACTTTCACTCTTTCATTTCTCTTTTGTGGTTTTCAATTTCCTCTAACTTCTTCCTCTTCTTTCCTCCTCCACTTCCTTGTCTCTGTAGACTGGCCAGAGGCGTGAGAAGGTTCCAGTTCACTGAGCAGAAACCTTACAGTCTTTCTCCTCCTCCTCCTCCTCCTGTCTTCAATAACCGCCTCAGCTCTCTCCTCCTCATCCTTCTGCCATATAGCGAATAAGTGATGAGAGAAGAAGAAAGTGAGAACTGAAAGAGAGAAAGGGCAAACACAAGACACTTTGGTGATTGCAGACTTCATGTCCCATGATGCCTTTCTCCACAGGGGTCTTTGCTGCCTAGCAACACCAGGGCTTCATGCCAATTGGCAATGACTTTGTACAGAAGTTAATGCTGTTTCTTTCTGAAAAGTTCCTGTCAGCAGCCTGCTATGCATTAGAGCCCAGAGAGAGAACTGAGGGCAGAAATGAAGAAGCTGATGATGAAGTGACCCCACTTCATTTTTCATCATTTAATGGTAAGAAAAGTGGCAGCAGCAGTATTTTTTCCTTTGATAGACAGAGCAAAGGACATTACAACAGCAGTGCTTAAATCACAGGCTGTTAGGCATGTTAGGTGATTAGGAGAAACCATATTCCCCGTGTCTTTTAACTAAATCTGTGGTCATTAAAAAGAAAAAAGCTGAATATTTTTTTTTGAGATTATACACTCAAAGGAGGTGGGGATAATCATCAATCTGTAACCCAAAAATGAAATAATCAGGTAAAACAATTAAGTAGGATAAAAACGTGAATAAATAGACCAATAAATAATTGGGCAACATGTTGGAAAAAAATGGGCCGGGCGGTGGTGTGGTGGTCAGCACCGCGGCCTCACTCACAGCAAGAAGGTTGCTGGTTCGAGCCTTGGCTCGGGATGGACGTCAGCGGCCTTTCTGTGTGGAGTTTGCATGTTCTCCCCGTATATGCGTGGGTTCTCTCCGAGTACTCCGGCTTCCTCCCACTGTCCAAAAACATGCATGATAGGTTAATTGGTAACTCTAAATTCTCCCTAGGAGTGTGTGTGAGTGTGAATGGTTGTTTGTCTCTCTGTGTTGGCCCTGCGACAGACTGGCGTCCTGTCCAGAGTGAACCCTGCCTCTTCCCTGCTTATAGCTGGGATAGGCTCCAGCCCCCCCAGCGACCCTGAATTAGATAAGTGGTATAGAAAACGGTTGGTTGGAAAAAAATATAAATTATAAGTTTGAAATAAGGTAAAATTAAACAGACTTACAGCAATACATAAAAGAGCAAAAGTATATAAATATCAAATTATATATAATTATATATTATACAAATTTTACAAATTG
>JAPMNP010682915.1:0-15157 GCA_029874935.1 Atherina boyeri | reverse complement strand
GTCTTAGCTGGATTTAGAAAACACAACCATGCATTTATCTTTAGTAGATTAGACGTCTGTAACGCTATCCTTACAGGTCTCCCTAAAAAGTCCATTAGACAGCTGCAGCTAGTCCAGAACTTCACTTAGGCTGCTTTCACACATGTTTGGGTTGAGCCAGGTGCTGCCGCAGAAGTAAAGAGTAAACAACGTTTAAATTTTCAACGAATGCGGCTCCGTTTTACATATGGTTTTTGTCACAGCGCCCAAGCAGTCGCTCTATAGAGTAGAGTGTTGTGTCTCCATGCCAACTAGATGGAAGTAGATGCTTAATTCCAACCGGAAAAGAGGCCTGGCTGAGGTGTTAACGGAACAAAACTTTTTTCTGCCATTCTCATAAATGTGTTGGCTACTAATCTTTTGCGGAATAGTGCCGGAGGGTGTCTATCCCAATAGCACAGCTGCTTACGGGTACCTGTTTAATAATAATAATAATGCATCAGTTTTATACAGCGCTTTTCAAGACACCCAAAGACGTTTTACATTACTGGATGCACTATTCATTCACTCATTCGTACTTGGTGATGGTAAGCTAGCTAGCTAATACTAGCGTAGCCACAGCCGCCCTGGGGCAGACTGACGGAAGCGAAGCAGCCATTCTGCACCATCGGCCCCTCTGACCACCACCGATCATTCGTACATCCTTCATACTCATTCATGCACCAGCAATGTTTTTACTGGTAGGCAAGGAGGGTGAAGTGTCTTGCCCAGGGACACAACGACAGATTGTCGGAAGCAGGGATCGAACCACCTTTCCTCCGATCAGTGGCCGACCTGCTCTACCAACTTAGCTAAATGTTACCCCCTGTGTAGTATAAAAAAGATGGCGAATCTGGAATTTTGGATGAGCTACAGTTGTTGTGCGTTTACACATCACTCCTGCCACATTTCAGGTCAAAGCAAGCCGCTCCGAGACCAACTCTCTGGCTGCTCCAAGAGCGGGTGAGTTACATCGACTACAAGCGTGTGTGGCGTGTTCACACTGGTCGCACCGTGTTCGGACCCAAATCTCTGTTAGATCGACCTAAATGGTCCCTGTGTGAAAACCCCCAAAGACCAGGAAAGTGCATCATATAACTCCAGTCCTTAGGTTTTTACACCGGCTTCCTGTTTGTCAAAGAGTTAACTTCCAAATCCTGCTGATAGTTTACAAAGCACTGAATGGTTTAGGACCAAAATACATTCAGGATCTTCTGGTTGGTTATGAACCAATCCCTCAGGAACATCGGGGTCAAGTCTACTCTGTGGTCTCCTAAAACTCTCTGCTGCTTTAAATCAAGGTCAAATCTTCTCTATTTGCCACATTTCCATTTGAATTTGATCTTATTCTAGTTTAGCTTTTTTCTGTCTTTATTTATTTTCTTTAATTTCTTTTCTAAATTTGTTTTTAATGTACTCTTTAATGCTTCTTCTGCACCCCGCTGTAATGCTTTTTATGATTTATGTAAAGCACTTTGAATTTTCTTGTACATGAAATGTGCTATACAAATAAAATTTCCTTTCCTATTGTTCTGTTAATCGTGTTCTCATCTGCAGTAGAAAATGTGAAAAGGGAGGACTGATTCACCAATTGAATTAGTTTAATTTTGTGAGATAAAATGAAAGCTGCACATGAAAAGAAACTCAGAGGATGTGACCTCGGTTGTCTTGGCCCCGCGCACACAATCTGGCACTCTCACACCTGAGCCTTTTTTTCTATCTTTTCACATTTTTCTTTTCTTTCTCCTTGAAAATCTTGACGGTCTTGCCCTGGCTGACCAGTTCTTCTGTTCATGGCAGCACTGAATCCCAACGCTACATTTCTTTGTCTGCAGCTCTGTATGAGTTCAGAGTGCCTGAGTCCAGTGAGCTGGGGTCTGCAGTGGGAGTCATCCGGGCCATGGACGCCGACATCGGCCAGAATGCAGAGATGGACTACAGGATCATCGGGAGCGATGGCCCTGGGATGTTTGACATCACCACCAACAGGAGCACACAGGAGGGTGTCATTTTGCTGAGGAAGGTTAGATGCTTTCTATTCAGCTTCTTTTGTGGGAGAGTGGTAGTTTTTTAGGTCATATGTGCCATTTTCCCTGTTTACAATAAGATTTACTCACTTAATGCTTAAAATTATAGAAAACAAATATGCTGATTTGTTCATGAGATTGCAACTTCTGTATAACAGCAGCAATTTTCCTTTTTTTTAAAGGATTTGTGGACTCTAGCAGCTTTATTTCACAGTAACTGAACAGGAAAGGCGGTCAAAGATAGCGGGGAATGACCTTAGTACATGTACATGGGGCGGCTGCTCAACCAGTCAAGCTACTTGCCGCCCCGACAGCAGAAATCTTCACAATCAAAATCGTTGTTTTTTTTGTCAGGTTGTCCCCACACTCTGATTGATCTGCAGTAGGTGTTATTAGGCCTCAGGCCTCCTCAGAGGAAACCCTGCAGACACAGCCAGAATAAAAAAATAAAAAAATAAAATGAAAAAAAAACATGAAAAACTATCATCTTTTACATATTTTCATAAAAGAATAATTAAATGTTCATCTTTATTTGAAAGCTTTTCAACATAAGGAGCATGCCTCTGAGCGTCATGCGGAGCAAATATGTTTCCATTTTCCAACCTCACAGACAGAATAACCTCTTCAGCTTCACTGTTGTGTTTAATACTGTGCCCGAACGCATCTTGTGTACACAAGGAAAAGGAGTTGTTGCTGCCGCTCTGCCAACATGCAGCTTTCACTGTGTAGACATTGTGTAAATATCTTCCTAAAAAGGACCTCAGCACAACAGCAAACAAAGATAAGATATTAAAGTTGTGATCTTCCAGATTTCAGTCCTTGTTTGTTTTAACAGTTACTGGTGTTAACCGCAAGTGTGGTCTATTACTGCAGCAATACCACCGAAACAACTCTGTTTCTGTTTACAGAGCAGCTGAGCACCGGCAAAGGTTGTGTTGTTTTATTAACTACTTTATTGAGTACTTTTGTACAGTTTACAAGCGTTTACTGGTGCTTGCAGCTCAGTTCAGCTCTATCTTCCATTACCGTGGAACATTTAAAGAAAAAAATGCCGCTAAAATGCCAATTTCATTTGATTTAATGAAACATAATGAGACAAAAAGCATATCACATATGGTAAAAGAAAAAGTGTGGGCATTATAGTTACAGTGATGTCAGGGGTTATAATGTGAATTCATGGAATTACAAGCAGCTGATTCTCTGTGTATTTAAGTGGCATGCACTCTGGAATCACATGCAGGGACTATCTGGTGGAGGATCTTTGTTGTGCCTGTGGAATGATACTGTTTATCAATCTGCTTCTTTAACAGCAGTATTATGAGTTGGTTTTATGCTCATATGCAGCGTATATAGATTAGCATAACTGCAACTCAAAGAAAAAGTGTAAAAACTCTTAAAAATTGAAGTTTATAAAAATCAGTGAGTATTGAAGCCTATACCAGAGCTTCATATATTACTCTCAAAGTATAGAAAAATACGATATAAGGCATTATAATTCAGCCATATAAGAAGTAAAAGCTGGACCTGTAATAGATGTTAGATAAGCGTGAGTACAAAGATAATACCCGTCTCTCACTCCTCACTTCAGGGCATTTTTTTCTTGCGGTTTTTTCCTCTTTTTATTATCAGTATTTATACTAAAAATGGACATTTTGAAGCATCAGAAAACTCATTCAATTCTTCTTCTTAGCTCACAATTTAATCCAAAATCCGTTCTCGATTCAATCAACAAAATTTATTCAAAATCATTTATGATTCATAAAAAAGTTTTTTGAAGAAAAAAATGCTAATTTGAGTTTTGTTCAAGACCCACTGTGTGCAAAATAAAATAAAGAAAATTACATATGACATTTGAAATATATTATACAATATTGTTAACTTCAGCTTTAGCTGATTTGCATCCTGTTACTTTCTCAGCAACATTCAAATCTAAACAGAACTCTGCATATATATGCTGCCCGTAAACTTTGTCAGATAACGGCTGTTTCCTTTTTTTTTTTCTGATTTGTGAATGGAGTACAAATCTTTTGAAAAAAATAAATAGATAAAATGAAATAAAAATAGCTTATTCAACCATCCATTTTATTCTGATTTTCTAAGATTGGTATGTGGAGGCAACAGGTTCAGGAGGGAGACCCAGACACCCGTGTCCTCAGCAACACAGTCCAGCTCCTCCTTGGCGATCCTAAGGTGTTCCCAGGCCAGAAGGGATGTATAATTCCCCCAGTAAGTCCTGGGTTTGCCCTGGGGTGTCCTTTTTGTAGGACATCTCCAAATAACCTCCAAGGGGAGTTGACCAGGAGGCATCTTTTATCAGATGCCTTAACCACCGGAGGAGCAAGCATCCTCTAGAAGTGTGAGCTACTCAGCCAATCTCTGTCTGAGCCCAGCCACCTTTTTAAGGAAGTCCATTTCAGTCACCGCCAAAAATTATGTGACCGTAGGTGAAGGGACGCCCCACCTTTAACAACACCAAATAGACTAAAATCTGCTCTCACCATTTCAATGTAGAATAAATACAGCAGCGGTCGATGTAGGAAGAGAGTGAAAAAAAAAGAGTGGCTTTCACTACAGCAGTGAGTCAAAGGGATCAGACATTATTTTATGACTGTTTCATAACGTTAAAGCACAAATAAACCTATGTGCAATCGTATGGCAAGGTGCCACATGTTCAGACTTTGATGCTATCGGCTGTAGGGCCCGACCGACATGGATTTTTTGAGGCTGATTCCGATTCCAATATTTGGCTGAAAAAAATGCCGATGACGATAAATTGGCCGATTTATTGAAATACAAAATTAACATTTTTTGGGATTCATGAATACCAACTGCACAATGACATAACCATGAATGCAGTGTCTATATAGCTTTTTGAAGGGCTTTTTTCCTCAGGATTTTCAGGCTTACCAAGAACTAACTTGGCCTACTTATTTAGCAAAACAGCCAATGTTGCGATCTGATCTAGTTGAAAACCATGTAGTACATATGCCCGGCCTTTAGATGGCAGTGTGCCCCGTGTATGTAGTGTTCTATGGTTTACCCCTCATTGCCCGTAAAGAAACATCTGTTGTCAGAAGATGGCTAACAATGGCGGCCTCTGCAAGTACAACAGTGGTGTGGACCGATGAAGAAGTTGAATTAATTCTTAATTCAACACGGGACTACAAATCCGCTAGATATTTAGAAAACATTGGCGGCGTGCACATTTTCAATATGCCGTGGGCGGCTGGCAGGGACGTGACCATTGTCAAAAGTCCTCGCCCTTCCCTTTACATGAAAACGGAAATGCATATTCTGGGGTGGAGGGAAAAATCGATTCACATAAGATTCACGATTCTTTGTTTAACAATTCTGAATCGATTTTTTAAAATTAAAAAATCGATTTTCATAAAAAAAAACTTGCAGTCCAGGCTTTGAATAAAAGTTTAAGTTCACTTTAAGATGAAGTATAATAAAGTTTGTAACAGTTTACATCAGAAAGTCTATATTTTCATTCATTCTGTTGTAAAGGTTTAAGATGTGGGAAGTAGAACATTCAGAAAATTATACATCTTTTCAATACTATAGTAAATTAAAAAATCTGTAATATTGAAGAATCGCAATTGAAATTTAATCGCCACTTACAAAAGAATCATAAAATAATTGAATCGGGAGAAAAGCATATTGTCTCAGCCTTTTTTTTATTGATTGTGAATCGAGAATAATTTCTGAATCGAATCTGAATCGATAATAGATTCTGAATCGAATCTTCACTCCACGAATCGGAATTGAATCGAATTGTGAGTTGTTGTAGGTTTAACATCCCTAATTCTTAAGGTTGGAAAGTTACGCAGTGTGCCTTTTAAATGATAGTGTCATGTGTAAAGGCAAAAAAGACAGCATCATCTAACAATATGGTCTTTTTAGATTTGGATCACAATATTTAACTTGCTATATTTACACAAACATAACTAAAGTTTATAACATCCAGTTTCAGGTTGGGTCTTGCTTTCTGTCGTTGTTAAATAACCGACCTTAGAATCCAAAGTTACCTCCCTCCACAAGCGACGTTGTTTCACTCAAACCAAAAAAGATTGAACACTGCAGGAACTTGCACTTAGGAAGGAAGTAAGTGTTGAAAACTTTTTATTTCCTATCCATCTTGCAGCTTGGAGACGGACAGTGCAGTTATTTGATATCAACGTGCTCTTGCTCGCACTTCCAGTACATTTGTTTTGAGTGGGATTCATTTTTCCTCTCAGCTGAGACCAAAGCAGAAATATTGATGCTCAGTATGGATCGCAGCATTCAGCTATGGTGTGTTTGATGTATTCAACAGTATCTGGCAGTTGCCTTATCAAGGGCCCTCTCTGCAGCCTTCGATCGATCTCTACCATCATGCCATCATTAAGTGGAAGATGACATAATTGCCTTTTGCAGCTGAGGCCGTACAGTAGTGGATGTGGTTTGTGATGGGAATGTATTTGGGAAGTGAGCGAACCTACTAATTAAATACGTTTGTTATCCCGCCGCTGCTTCTGCGTGTCTTCTAAAGTAACGTATTCCTCCAGTGGCCATGGTCTCCCTCAGTCTTAACACCAGTTAAAAATCAATCACTCATAACATGCTATGATTCATGGTTTTTAAAAAAGAAGCTCTTTCCGTCTGGATTTTTTTTTTCAAGCTCTCAATGTTTCTCTTCAGCAATCACAAGCCCGACAATCCTTTTATATGTACAGTTGGCAGCCTGCGAGGAAGCTCGCTCTGATCCAGCTGCTCCTGCTCAGTGCTGGGCACACACTCATTAAAATGCCCCGCTCCCCAATTATTCCCATCAATAGGGGGATACCTTCGCTCTCTACAACTTCAAAAACAAAAAGTTCAGAAAGGAAGCTAAAGTAAAACCCTAACAACAGGAAAAAAGCACACAAGAGTCAGCCTGATAATCATCATGCACAGTCCATAAATGATACGATCAACTGAAGAGTGCAGCAGATGCTAAATAGGTAAAATCATACATAAAAATAAAAATAAGCTGCTAACTTTAGAATGAACAAATGAGACAAATGATAGTAAGCTAAAGCAAAATAAAAGACTCTGAACTTTGCATTTTATCACAAGTAAATGCCAATAAAACAATTTGTTGAATGATTTTTTTGTGAACTATCCAAAGTTACGAAATAAGAACAGAGAAAAGTTTTCATTTGTGAAAAAATACACATAAAAATGACATATTAAAGCGAATTCCCAAAACAAATACCTGTAAAAAAGATGGCACATGATACTTTAAAGGGGACTTATTGTTTCCAGTTTCTTCTTCACAGAGGTGAAGACAAGAGAGCTGTCTGAGAGCATTGCTAGAGCTATTTTTAAAACAGGCCACTAAGTAGTCTTGAAATACTTTCGCAGATGCTAAATTTATCAAGAAGTTTCACAGCCATGAAACTGTGAAGACGCTTCCAGGACGTAGTGTTAAGTGTGTGAAAGTTGAAGCACATTACGAAAAAGAAAAGAAAAAAAAGGTGCAGGATAACTAAAGACCTTCAGACTGAGCTGAAGATATGTGAAGGAAGTACGGCCCTCTGGGCCACAGCCGAGGACTAAAGAGTAAGATCTATGATTTGTTACAATTTTTCCTGAGTCAGGCTCTATGGAGAAAGTAAAGAGGCCTTTTATTGGTGGATCAGTTTGTTTGTAGGTAACAAAATAAAGCCGATGGGAAGATAAAGAGCCTGCAGTAAAACATGGTGGAGTTGGTGTCATGCAGTGGGTTCTGCTTTCTAACCTCGGATAACATGCAAACTGATGGGTCAAATTTCTGATGATTTTCAGGTTACAAAGTATTTTAGAGTGAAATATAATACATAGATTTAAAGGATTTTAGCGGGACAACGAGCCCCTGATCACATCCAACAGCACTAAAAGTGGTTGAAAAAAAAAGCAGATGAAGCATTGCTTTATCATGCTTTATTTAGAGGAGCAAAATAACCAACGGAACAACAACAAAAAGCTACGTACAGTATTTTATTGTGGTGGTTGTGGCTCAAAAAGTTTGAAAACCACTGGTATAAACGTCTCTTTCACAGTTATCCTATTTTTTTGTGCATTCACACGGTAAATTAAAGTGATAAACAGCAGATTTGTACAGATTTAGCTGCGTCAAAAGAAACTGAAAATATTGATATTAGTATTTTTACTTTTCCAATCTAAAAATATGGAACCAAGGAGCCTGGTGGGAGTGTGTAGGCCCATTTAAAGAGGCTACATGCAAGGTTTTGCTCAAAATAAACATAACATTAGCCTTTTTATGTGACCATTAATGACTCAACAGAAACTCAGACTAAGAGCATGTGCTGCGAGAACGAGCAGAAAGGAGGTGCAGTTCCGTTTTTCAGCCAAAGGTGTCAGTCGCAAATTGAAATTTCAGAGAACTGCATATAGCCCATTTAAATAAAACTGGGTGTTTTAGTTTATATTTTGGATACTATGATTTTGAACAATTTTACTTAGGCTAACATTATAACTAATATTTTAAATGTCAGATTTGTCACATGTGGACAAATTAGATTTTTATTATTCCAGTGTCATGGGAATATGCTTAATGTTTGCTTAATCCAAACAAAACTAATGAACAAAAGTGACAAAAGAATTATTAGAAAAGTAACACTTTTTTCCTCAAATTTTCTTTTTCTTCAAATGTTTTGATAAGGAAAGTTGAAAGCACACTGTTGCAAAATAATGAAAATACAAAATTGGCAGAGGACGCAAACTTATCTTATATGTAACATTTCACAGAAGCAGGATCATTAAAAGTTATACCTTATAATAAAAGTGACTAATCAGGCTTAAAGATGATGTATAATTCAACACTAATTCGAAATAGTAAAGGGGGGAAATAATCCACCAAAACAAATTTCCTTACTTTTTGCTCCAAGTTTATAACAGCTTTGGGGGACGGAGGTGACTCACCAGTGATTAACTATCAACAATATTTTTACTCAGTAGAATATGTCAAAACTGAGATGATTACCATCTCTTTGTTTGAGATATGTGTCCTATTTGTCCCAGAGCGTAACACTCATCCTTCTGGAGTGACAGATAATAAATCACATGTTCCATATGCTGGATGTTTCGACTGTGTCTGCCCATTGATTAACGGAAAGAGGGTACATTCTTAGAAAGTCATCGCCCGGTTCTGGCCTTTTTTTGCAACCATAAACACATTTCATCAGCATCTGCTGCTTTACAATATGTCATTCCAAGTTTATGTTCCCTGAACAGAAATACAGGCAGGTACATGTAATATCATTAGACAGGACTTCTCTGGCCGCACTGTGGACATCCTCTCTGAAACCTTTAAAAGAGACAGCTTATTTTAAAAAATAAAAATTCTGCTGATTTTTTTCTGAAAAAATTACTTGAATTATTACAAACATTTACACTTTGCTACTTTTGCTACNCTACTATATAAGATTTATTTGTTAACAAATTGCACCATATTTCATAAGCTTTATTTATTATTTATGTCAAAACCAGATTCTGTAAAGAGTAACTGCAGCTGTCATGTGGAATGTTGTGAAAAGGTTTACAATGCTGTATTTAATTAGAAGATTTATTCTGTTATAGCAGTGTCATTATTGTCTTTTTGCCTAAATTCTCCTGAAATCACCATTCAAGAGATTATTTTGTAAAATAAAATTCATCCCAGTGAAGCATAAACCTGAAAGCTCCAGTTAATTTGGATTTATAATTTCATGCTTCAAGCTCCACCAGCTGCCTCTGATGAAGGAGGTGAAAAACTTTTCAATAACATGTTCCTGTCATGTTTGTATTTGTTGCTAATTTTCAATAACTTTGTAAAGTTGGTTCATTTGAATAGTGCATAATGGCTCCATTTAGTTCTTGTATTCTTTCGTTTAGTATCTTGTTTATTATGTGAAAATTTGAAAAAGCAGATGTTTTCTTTGCAATTCATTTCATATTTTATCATTTGAAAGTGAAATGCAAAAAATCTCCGCTGTCACAAAACTAATCTTACATACTGATCTCTTCATTTAAAAGATAAAAAAAAGGAAAAAAAGAACACCAAAAGGAACAGATGTCACCCAGCGAAGATCAAAACACATTTCTGATTGATTGTTTCAGAGCTGCAGTGCGCCGAGAATCAGGAAATCAAGCTGAAAAGCATCTAAGAAGTTGACTAAAAACAAAAGTTGAGTGTTTTTGGTTCCTGCGTGGTTAGACAGCCAACACTAATCAGATTTCCCGGCCTTAAAACACTGACGTAAATCCTGTCCTTGTAAATTAAGGAGGCCTTGTTATTGTCATGTTGGTTTTCCACTGAAATGCCACATCAGTCACATTATTCAGCAGCAGTTATTGGAATAGCCAGAAGAGGAAGTTGTGCTCTGAGCTGCAGCCTTTGCGTGTCCATCAGCAGTCTTGTTAGTGTCCTTGAAGAAGACACTAAGACCCCTCACATGCGCTAATTAGATGATCTGGAAGACAGTGTCACTTTAATGAATAAAAAAAACAAAACAATCTGACCTGAAATTAAATGTGGCAGGATGCTCGGATTAGTTTCCCAAAACTAACAGCAGCGCGCGCTGCCGCATACAAATGAGAGTTTAAAGTTAAATATTAATGGACATAAGATGACTCACAGTGGAGCTTTGCTTATTATTCTAGAAGACAAAAAAAGTGAGTGACGTGACACTTTGTTGAGGAGCTTCTTCATGCCTCCTTTCTGTTTTTCAGCCTATGGACTATGAGAAGAAGCGTCAGTACAGTCTGCGCATTCAGGTGGAAAACGTCCACATCAACCCTCGCTTCTACTCCATGGGCCCCTTCAGGGACGAGGCCACCATCAAGATCATCGTGGAGGACGTGGACGAGCCGCCGGTGTTTGAGCGCGCCAGCTACATCATGGAGATCAAAGAGGACGCGCCCAAGAACGTGGTCGTCGGCTCGGTCAGCGCGACCGATCCCGACGACAAACACAGTCTTGTCAGGTACCGAGCTGCAATCCTATCTCTCTCCGATTACAGACGCTCAGCAGTTTACTTTCACAGACATCATTTCTGCAAAAACATTCTGCTCACAGAAAGAAAACTTTAGGAAAGTTAATTTAGGTTCCTCTTCACAGCTGTTTTCCAAAGCTTTCATCCACATCTGTGCACGCAGAGGACCGATCTCTCGTCTTTGTTGACAGGGAAAATTCGAATCAACACAAAGGATCCTAAAAGTGCACAAGAAGTATGAAGAAGCTAGAAACAGAAGCAATCCCCTTGAGTGAGCTTCATGTTTGCATTAGTCGGTTTTAATCACACGATGCTGATTAAAATTTAAATTTTCTACCCTGTGAACACAAAAAAGAATTCTGGCTTTCTGCACTCATAGGAAAAACATATCCAAACCTTGAAACTAAATGCATTCGACAAATGGTCTGCAAACATGCCAGGCGTGATTAGAAACGAGTTTAGAGCTCAGGAACGGCTGTAGATACTACACAAAATATATTTTACTACAACCTTTGATGACATTGTGTAAATAAATTGCTAGATCGCTCATACATAACATAGTCTGTCCCTTTATTATCATTAATTAGTGCTTACCTTTCAATGCTGAAGGGATATTTGCGCCCACAGTTTAGGAAAAATCATACAAATAGATAAAAATGCCCAAATAAATTAACTTACACAAGCATAATGATAATAATTCAAAGAAAATACAGTTGCATGAGTTCATATTCAGTGGCAGTTTGTATGCACAGTGCATTGAAACCAAGTTGTTTTTAGTCTGCTATTTCTTTAAGACATAGGAGAGCATTTTGTATTTGGGGGGAAGAAAAAAAAGACAAGCTTAGAAATTTTAGCTCCCTGTTATCTTTGCTTGTAGCAGGTTTGAAGACAGACTCAGTATGCTTGAGACATTTAATGAAACCATATTTCCCAGTGGTTGCATCACAACTTCGATTTAGGCTCCAAATAAATGAGCCTGTTCTGACTCTGGTGGCATCACTTTATTTATGCGGTTTGGGAGGACCCGTGCTGACACAAATTGGTTAAAGGAAATCTTATGGAATTTGTTTCAATGAAAAAAAAGTATATAAAGCTCTGTATGTCTGCGTTATTTAAGCGACATGCAGGGTTATTGTTGAGAAGGGAATCTAAACCCAAACCTTATTCCTTATTCATCCCAAGTTGATGTGATGCATGAACAAGAACCTTTTGGTGCCAAAAGTAAGAAGTGGAAAACAATGCAAAAGTAAGTGAAGGAAATTATTCCTAACTTGGTTTTCCACCAACATGACTAAGAAATTTTATAACCCAGAATTTATTTAGCAGGTTATAAGAATTCATGATTTGCATCTTTACGGCTGATATCACTTGTTGGTACGACAGTACAAACTTTGACTGCGGTGGTCCTTCATCTTCTAATCTTGAGTTTCTTTACCGTTTCCTAACTTCTTTTCTGTGTGAGTGCTACATTCCGCTCTGCCAGCTTGTCCACTTCTTTTGCATACACTCATTTCAAAGTCGTGCTTTAGGGTTGTTCTTTAGGGTCAAGATATGCAAAACAGAAACTTTTTCAGTTCTTTAAAGCTACATGTAGAATACATTTTTACTGTAGATGTCCACATTTCTTTTTAGATATTTCAAAGTCAATACTGACTATCAATCTTTTTCCACGGCTTAAAAAAAATCCCCACAAGGAAAAATACTGTAAAAGCTACGGAGTGAAGCTTGGAGTTCATATTATTATATTTACGTTACTTCTATGTTCAGTCAATAAAAAAAGGCTGGTGAAGTTATTTATTTAAATATCAATTTTAATGTAAGATGGGGGTCAAAGTTGTCGGGGGTCATAAAAGATCTATGCCACAAAAATCGACAATGAAATGCGGTTGTTAACTCTACTATTAAACACACAAAATGTACTAAAATGTGCCAAAAGTTCACTTGTTCAACTTAGTTCATGGAGATGCAGAATTATGCAAGTGCTCTAATAAAGGGGAATGATGGCCGAGAGGTGTGAGGCTGCGCCTCGACTCTGTCGCAGACTTTTTCATTTTTACGATGCACTAAGGGAGTTAGCTCTCAAGGTTGAAGTTCCACCACTTTACTGCAGGTGTCAAATGTGATATCATTCTCTTTTATCGCCCATCATCAAGGAGGTAGCTTCCCTGTGGCATTTAAAGCTGTACTGTGGAGGAGGGAGGGCCGGGAAGCCTGGAGGCTGCCTGGCATGAGGAAGTCTCTGAGACGGTTATCTTTATTAGCTCGCTGTGACACGCGCACGAGAAGGCACAAATGCATATACAAATCATTAAGTAAGCAGGTGTATTGGCATCAAACGACATCTCACATATACACAATACACACATGAAGAAGCTCTAGATCCCAGCCAGTCACTCACTGTCATCCCATTCCACTAATGATGGACATCCATTAATTATATTCTAGCCTCTTCACGTGTAGAGGGCATTTTCCCCATTTACAGTTCACTTTTTGCTGTCATTGGGCTGTCACACATTGTTTCAGCTTCAGTTAACACTAAACAGCTGGACTGAGGAGTTTTTAAGGACCCTAAAAGCCCTAAAAAATCATTTATAATCTGATGACAGCTGCTGATGACGACTATCTTGCTCATTAGATCGTAAGCTTCTGAATTAATTATTAGGTTCAATTGGGCTAAATATGCTCAGTTTCTTTCCTTTTATCTGCTTTGCATTTAAAATAAACAGTGCTGATAAGTTTTGTGGGTCAACAACAAAATAACCAGCAATTATGGGTAATTGATTCATTGTTGAATTAATATGTTATCCAAAAAATGCCAGACTTTTTTCCCTCTGTTAATTTCACTTTAAATTAACCCTGTTTGTGTTTCAGTTTTATAAACGGAAGCGATTTAACAGCTTAATCTTTTGATTTAGTAAACTAATTATATTTTTTATTATTTTCTGGGATTTATTATTATTATTTTTTTCCCTCCAAGAGACTAGAAGAATATTAAGCAGTTAACACAAGTCCAAAGTATCAAGAAGCCAATTCAAACCAATAAAAGGCACTCAGGTATCAAACAAAATAAAAAGAGAAGGAATGAGTGTAAACAGAGAAAGTCACAAAGGAACAAACAGTGACAACTTGACAAAAACTGAAGAAAATACACACTGGCCAAATCCCAGTCCCTTCACTGGCAGAATTCTATGTGTGTTTGCACCGAGTGTGTGGAGGATCAAAGCTGTCTCAAAGTTAAATCATAAGTGCATAAAAGCTCTGATGCAGACTTTGTGGAGAAGTTATGCACCCTCTCTGGGTTGGTCATGGATCAGCAGGTAGAGCCGCCTTTGATCCCCCAGATTTCCTGGTCCACACGTCGGTGTCCTCGGGCAAGATGCTGAACCACACAAACACCCCACCATGTGCTCATCAGAGTGGGAGTGTGCTGATGAAAGAAAAACACCTTCAGTGTATAGAAGGAGAACATATGAGGAAGTGCCTTAAACGGCTTCCACTACAAAATAAACAAAAAACTGTTTCCTGGTTAGCTTGTCTGTAGTTTAATGTAAACTTTGCACCACGCAAACATGAACGTCCTGACCCAGAACACAAATGCACACCATTTGTGAACAACACAAAAGAGGAAATAGATAACATTTCAAAGCAAGAGATAACTTAAAACAGACAACAGGAAGGAGATGAAGAAAAGCAGGAACCACAACACAGTTAATCGATTGGTGAAGAGAGCTGGCAGAAAAGTGGTTACACGCTGAGCGTTTCTCTCGAAGAATGTCTCCTGAAGTAAGAAATATGTCCCCTCCAGCTGATGGCTAACATTTCTCTGACCCTGCGTGTCCTTCCACCCAGCCAGCTGCCTGCCTGCTTAGAGCAGCACTTCAGCGCCCGGTCAGAACCAGCCATGCCGTTATCTCTCCGTCATTAATCAGGGGGAAGGGTTACACCCAGGCAGCTGAATTATTGTGAATCTTAAAAAAGCAATTAGTGAAGCTCACGTCCTACGCAGATTTAACGAGGTTAGAGTTACTGTCGCGCCAGCGAGGTGATGGAGGAGTAGAAAAGAGGCAGAGAGAGTGTTTGGATAAAGACACCAAGATGGTTGATGTGTAAGAG
>JAPMNP010682880.1:2389-16319 GCA_029874935.1 Atherina boyeri | reverse complement strand
AAGTATTTAACATAACTGAAACAAAAAGCTACTAGACCTTTGCTTGTTGTGTGTGGCTGCTTATGTGGCCATCACACTCACAATAGAGCGCTCAAAGATATCTCCAGTTTACATTTAGAAAAGTTTATATTTCTTAGTTTGCTGATGATTCTCAAGTTGGGCACAAACTGATGAGTTACTATCCATCCATGCAAAGTCTAGGACTTCTTAGTGGATTCTCCTTTTTATAAGCAATTCTTACACCTCATGTGAGACTTTATTCCACCAGAACACCGTTTCATTAAACAACTCTTTTTCATTTTTGTTTTCCTCTCTGACAACCATAAGCATTGTTGGCCTCAAATTTTTAATTAGTTAATATACGGGGTTATATTTCATCATTTTAATAATAATCTTTCTCCAGCTCACAAAATAGTGGTACCTTGTGTTTAGTAATGCATTTCTTTCATCAGTTGATGACAGATGTGACCGGAAACCCAGAGGAGGAGAGGAAGGCTGAGTTCTACCAGGCACCTTGGATGCCGGAAGCAGTGGGGAGATATGTTTACTCCAAAGTTAGTAAAAATAGAAGCTAAATCACTCAACAGTACGAATGTTCACAGGCAGATCTTTGCTGTTTGTTTTGTGCCCAGACGCTTTCCCTCTTTGTTTCAGGTGCAGCAGAGAAGACAAGAGCTGGAGCAAGTTTTGGGCATCCGACTCACCTAAAGACATATTCTGAGTTTGTTTTCCTCATGAAATCTTAACATCTTCTCATTTGAAACTGGAGCAAAACTATCTGTTGTTGCAGTTGAGATATACAAAGCCATATTGAGTTTATGGGACCAAAGTGCTGATTCACTTAAATGATATGTTTGCCTTACATTATCTGCCTTTTGAGCCTAATAAGATGATCTTTGCTATCCTTGTTTGTTTGTTTGTTTGGGGTGTTATTTTAAAAGTTTTTTTTAATGGTACAAAATGTTGAAAACAGTTTAAGCACTGATGCATTTAAGATGTGTTCATTGTTCCATTGTGTGCTATTTTAGCCTTTTTCAAAAGCCATAACTTGTAAATAAGAGCAGTACCTAATGTGTGGTAACAGGAACTGGGAGATATGGTACATTACGGATTTTATTCCAATGTGTAAATATAAACAAACTTCAGAGCATTTTTATTGAAAATTTTAATTGTATTCTTTTAAATAACAAAATCACAAACAAAAAATTATAAGAAAGCATGGGAAATGGAAATCTTTCTATCAATATGATTTAGCAATGTTGGGTGTTTTCCTTTTTTGTGGGGTGGGTTTATGATTTGAATTGATGATAATTGATGAGAGAAACGATTGGATCTCTGTGTGCACTTGTTTCTCAGCATCTTTTCCCCCTACTTTTCATGTTTTCATTTATTGGTGTGTTTCATTGGCTACGTTTCATATGTTCAGCAATATTCTGATATTTACCCAGTTACAATTTTACTCTAGTTAATACACGTTTATGTAAACAGCATCTACTAATTGTTACTTGTACAGAATACCTTATTGTGTTTAAGGTAATCAAAATAAGCTACTTTGCATTATTTAAGTGCCTTAAATGTGATATTATGAATTACCAGAGTTTTCACAGCATCTGGCAACAAACGCTGCTGCTTCATGCTTTCATCTCCTAATGTAAGCAACTTTGTTTTTTAAGGACACAGTTGATTGTTTGCGACTTGTTGTCATAGATCAGGTTGCTTGTGTCTGTCACAGGATCTGGCAACACCTGCTTCAACAGCAGGGCCATTGTCCAGAGCTGGATAGCTGTGGTTAAAAAGAAGAATTGTGGGGCAAGGGAGAAGCTCGAGTAATGCACCCTGTTTTGAAAGAAACAAAGGCTTTGGCTAGGCTCAAATATTTACATAATCGGAACATTATCTTTTTTTGGAAAATGGTTAATAGTCAGTATATTGCTGTGCATGTGTCCATAGCCATTGTTTTAATTAAGAAGAGGAACTGTGGCACATTTAGTGGAAGGAGGAGATCCATACCTTTCAAAAAGTTTAATCGCTATTAATAACAAAATGAAAAAGCAGAGTCTTGTCAGAGTGGTAAAATGTTATAAAATGTTTAACTGAGATGCTCCTTTGTTAAGCTTTAGTATAAGTTCTTAAATCATTCCATGTTAATGTGCCAAAATATGTTTATGAAGCTTGGGTGTTGAAAATGAGAAATGTCCGCACATATTTTTGTACAGCTTCTTTGTAAAATGTTTGCATGTCGTTTATCATTCAAAAGCCTTTATCTTTTATACATTTTTACGTTTTTTTTCCAATAAATCTGCTTATAAATGTTTTTTATTCTGTTTTAAACAGAGCTCATTACAAAATAAGTCGTTATCTTTTATGAAATACTGTCCGTTACATCATTATCATTGATGGTGTAGATTTGTCTTCACATCCTGAATTGTTCAGCCTNAGTTGAGGTGCCTCTGCAGGTGCTCTGTTTCAACAGGTATGTCTGGTTTTACCGACTTACTTCACCTACCTAATACTCCTCAAATTAGGACCAATCCAATACAGTCATGGAAAAAGTAAGCACACCCTGTCTCAATTCTTAGACTACATAAAAAATTATATTGACTATCAATAGTTAAATAAGATAAATCTAACCTCAAATGAAGAAACAAAACATGATGCATAATACTATCCCATTAATTACTGAACAAAAAACTAAGCCAAAATAGGCACTAATATACCAAAGATCTGTACACTTTGCTGTAATATGAATTAAAATGGTAATTTATGTGGGTTAACACATCGAGGAAAAATAGTGATTTTAGAGAAATGATTGTTGCTGCCGATCAATTATTTCTAAAAGGGTTGTAAAACCATCTGCATACAATCTGAACTTCATCACCACTGCAAAAAAAAAAGGATGATTCAGAAACTTCAATGAAAAAAATGAAAAAATAGTAAAAGGTTAACCCAAATATCTCCACCATATCAGGTTAGTGTCACGCACCAAACTAAATCCTCAAGTTAGTGCTGTCAAAGGTGGTTTTGCAACATTTTGAACCAGGTGGTGTCGTTGTTTCCTCTGCTTCTGATTTTTTTTCTCCCCCTCCTTACATGTTTTTCCTTTAATGGGTCATCACTATCATTGTCCATTAAATTCGCATATCAATCGCAGAAAAGTCAAATTCGATCAAAATAATGATGTGTGCCTTTTAAAACGGCCTTTGGGGGGCAATGTGTGCTTTTAAATTATGAAAGAAAAAAAATACATAAAAGAAATTCACCGGAAACACGCATTCACCGGAGCGGATGCAGAAATTCCAAGATGGAGGTGGACGGGATTGATCATGTAGGTGTATTTTTTTTCTGCCGTTTTGTTGATTTTTTAAAATAATATACTTCTCAAAGAGGGGTTGATGTTGTGAGCTAATGGAAATGGATATTCTTTAACCTGTTGTGAAGTTGAAAATGTGGGGTTGTGTTTAAAAAGCTGAATTGATACTTCATTCAAAACAATGAATGTGTTTTATGCTTCTGGTTTGCTGTCTCATTGTAGCTAGCTTAGCTTCATAGCTCGCTGTCCAATGTACGTACAGTTGATTAGCTGTTGCTCATTTTCTGTATATAGAATTGCAGCCTTATGTCGATGTTTTTGTTCTATTTCCCATTATTATGATTTTGTTCATTATTTTTAGCCCTTAGATGTTGGAAATCACCAAGCGTTACTCGGATGATCTGTTATTCTGTAGTTAATGCTAACTGACATTTGCCAGTGCTTGAAGGAAAACGGTATCTTTTACTCATTCTAATTCTCTTTATTGCGCAATCTGCTTTTAGATAACATTTTAAACACCTGATATGCTATAATCCTTTGTCCCCACAGCCGTACGACTGTTCAACAGGGAAATCTAACACGTTTTTAACCTATAATGTGGAAATTTTACTGTTATCTCTCCAATCTTCATTTATACTTATTTCTTTAATCTTCAGTACTCATCTGACTGTTAATGAGTATATATGTTTAAAATTGTGAGCTGCTTAATAAGTTGAATGAAATATGAACAACGTATCTAGTAAACATGTTTTTGACAAGACAAATCAACAATGAAAAACAGCTGGAATTCTGATAGCTGTTTAATAAGTAGGCCTATATCAAAATCAAAATCCCACACTATGTTTCACTTCCTGGAAAAGAAACAAATTATAATCTAATGATTGTTTTACAGCAATTTTTAGATTTGCCTAAGATCATGGGAACTAATGCACAACTTTTATCAGTTTTCCTGATGTATATTTTTATTTTATTTATTCATTTTTTTATGAGCAGTGCCATTCAAGTTGTTTTTTTGTTGTTTTTTTTAAAAAAGAGAGAGAGGGGAATAAAAACTGTGTACTTACAAGACTGATTTCTCCCTGTCGTAATGAAGCCAATGCAAATGGTAAAACAGACTATTATTGTAATAGTGGAGATCTCTCTTTGAAGAAATGAGCCACTAAGTTGGTTAAGTTTTCATCAGCAGATGGAGATGGGGGACAGTAAAGGTGGAACAGGCCTCCGGCAGTACTACTTGTCAAAGATAGAAGAGTTGCAGGTGAGAGAAATAAATATATATATTTACATGTTGTTGTTTTTTTGGCTGTCATTGTTATATAGAATTGCAGAGTGAAATATATTGTTTTCTCAACAGTTGACGGTGAATGAAAAGAGCCAGAATCTCAGACGTCTGCAGGCCCAGAGAAATGAGCTTAATGCAAAAGGTATTCCCTTTTTCAATTGTGCTGCAACACTGTTGTTCGATTTTCTATTTTGTACTATACTTTTAAAGGCCATAAATAAACCTTTCCCATTGGTAAAAACATTCAAGCTTTTCTTCTTGTCTTTCAGTGCGCCTTCTTCGTGAAGAGCTGCAGTTATTACAGGAGCAGGGATCGTATGTGGGAGAAGTAGTCAGGGTTATGGACAAAAAGAAAGTGCTGGTCAAGGTATATTGTGTTTATACACTATGCAGCGTGCTACAGTGTGACTGGTGGTTGGTTGATTGAATGAACTTGTCTCCTTATAAACTCAGGTGCATCCAGAAGGAAAATTTGTTGTGGATGTGGACAAGAACATTGACATCAATGATGTAAGTATATATTTTAGTAATGGTTATAAGCAAGAAGATGGGTTTTATAATGGCTATCTTCTATACTAGGTGACTCCAAATTGTCGTGTGGCTCTGCGAAATGATAGCTACACCCTCCACAAGATTCTGCCCAACAAGGTGGACCCTCTGGTATCCCTCATGATGGTGGAGAAAGTGCCAGACTCCACTTATGAAATGATCGGTGGCTTGGATAAACAGATCAAGGAGATCAAAGAAGTTATTGAGCTTCCTGTCAAGCACCCAGAGCTGTTTGAGGCGTTGGGAATCGCACAACCCAAGGTGGGTGAAGCATTAAGTGTTATCTTGTTTTGTCATATTTCAGTAGTTTGCTCTTGAGTATTTATTTTTGAAGTTGCTATGCACTTAAAAGTCCTAACATTCCCATCTTCTTTATATGAATAAATCAATGGTAGTGAAGTTAATGTTTTTGGAATTATCTGATTTTGTATTTGAGTATTTTACTGATATTTTTTTGATACACCAGCCAACTTTATTTCAGGATCTAAAGTCACATTATTATTATTATTATTATTATTATTATTATTATCATCAGCTACATAATGTTTTGTTTTGCTTCCTGCTTGCAGGGTGTGCTGCTGTATGGTCCACCAGGTACAGGGAAGACCTTACTGGCAAGAGCTGTGGCCCACCACACAGACTGTACCTTTATCAGGGTGTCTGGCTCAGAACTGGTCCAGAAATTCATTGGAGAGGGTGAACTTCCTTTCTTTTCTTTTTTTTGGTGGATAATTTCATTATTTTTTTAAAATTGTATTTGTTAAAGACTGGTTCTAAGGTCTTGATGTATCTCTCTGTTGCTTCAGGTGCTCGTATGGTCCGTGAGCTGTTTGTTATGGCAAGAGAGCACGCTCCCTCCATCATCTTCATGGATGAGATCGATTCCATCGGCTCATCCCGGCTGGAGGGTGGCTCAGGTGGTGATAGTGAGGTGCAGAGGACGATGTTGGAGCTGCTCAATCAGCTTGATGGCTTTGAGGCAACAAAGAACATCAAGGTATCAAGATTTTTTTTTTTTCCCCTCATGCTGATAACAGTACGTTACAATATTAGGGAACTTCAGAAGTCACCGACTCTATGCCGGGGCCTCTATGGAGTTTAGATAAAAGGGTTGGTTAACTGGTGATTACAACAGACCCATTAGTGAATATGATTGGTTGTCTAATTAATAAAGTGATTCTAATTCTGATTGTGTCTGTAATGTAATAACACCCTGTCCAGGATGTATTCATGTTTTACTCCCTTATCCAATTCTAATTTATACTTCTGTTGGCCTTTATGTGATTAAATTAATCAACCTTTTGGGAAGGGGAGTGGGTCCTTAAATGGCACAATTTAAATCTGTTCCTCTGACGTCTGTGAATTAAATCTGCAAGATCTCTTCCTGCAGTGGCAGAGTTGTCATAGAAGTTAGACTCTTAACATTTAAAGTTGGCAATGGCCTAAAATCTGACATTTCATCAGTTTTCAGGTACTTCACTGTGTCATGAACTTTTTAGTAAATCAGTAATATCAGTAGAGGGCAAAAAAAAAGGTTCTATAAGAATCAAGAACATTCTATCAATCATCATTATCCAAATGCTCTTTTCAGTGTAATCTTTTTGTCTCTGCAGGTAATCATGGCCACCAATCGTATTGACATTTTAGACTCCGCTCTGCTCAGACCAGGACGGATTGACAGGAAAATTGAGTTCCCCCCTCCCAATGAAGAGGTAGTTAATTGCTGCATTGTGTATAATACTCAAACTAATTACGACACATATTCCTTAACAAGTCTCACAATCAGCTTTAACATGTCTCTAACTCAACACTATCAGGCCCGTCTGGACATCCTGAAGATCCACTCCAGGAAGATGAACCTGACTCGTGGCATTAACCTGAGGAAGATCGCAGAGCTGATGCCGGGAGCCTCTGGTGCTGAAGTCAAGGTGAGAATTAGCCCATCAATTGAAAGCATTAAGATGTCAGATGAGGGTGTGTTTAATTAAAATGGCTGATTATGTATATTGTAGGGAGTTTGCACAGAGGCAGGGATGTATGCTCTGAGAGAACGAAGAGTCCACGTCACTCAGGAGGACTTTGAAATGGCTGTGGCAAAGGTTAGTATAAGAAAGAATGAAGCCAGACTCAAGTTCGTTCAAATGTCATGGTTTTACTTGTTTCTCTCTTCTAACACTTTTCCCTCATCTTCATCAGGTGATGCAGAAAGATAGTGAGAAGAACATGTCCATCAAGAAACTGTGGAAGTAAAAGGCCTTGTGTATTCTTGCACATAATACAACCACACATGTATATTTTCTTTTCTTTGTTTATGGTTTGTAATTGTTACAGAAGTAAATCCAAAATTAAATGGTTTCACCAAAACCTGCCGGCTTTTTATGACTGAACAAATTTCAGCTAGTTAATCTTCAGACTTCAAAGTAAGGTACCAGCACACAGTAAAGTTTAATTTTACTATTATAGTTTGTGTAGATTCAACATGTTCAATATGGCACTTCACACTATAGCTCAACTTAACTTGGTCCTGCATGCCTGCGAGCTGTACTACTACCTACCGTTGTACTGGAGCGATATACAGTATGTACACCAGCACTGCGTCTGATGACTGAACAGTCTACAACAGTCTTGAAGTGTTATGATGGTGACACCACTCAGTTATCACAAACCCAAATATGAGGAATGGTTACACAGCAGTAAACACTGGATCACTCTGAAAGTACCCCACAGTTATGTGTCCTTGCACAATGGGCCCATTTTTCTTTTTAACCCCCTTTTGTTGGGAAGCTCGGCTGGCTAGCGCCTCACCCAGCACAGAGGTACCCACTGTGGCTCCATCTGCACCCTCTCCAGTACAACTTGGAGCTCTGCTAAGGCACTGACTGGATCCTCTTTAACCAAGACATAGTCCACCCAATGGCCATAGCTCTCGTCCATCCTATCTGCTGACTGGTTCATCTCCTGAAGATCTTCTTCCTGGTGAGAAGTCAAGAAGCATTCATAGCTGCATGTTTTTCCTGCTTATGTTTTTTATCAGGAACGTGTACTGTACATAGATCAGTACTGAAGTTATGTGAGAAAAATCTGACATTTTTATAACTTTACACAAAACCTCTCAATAATCAACATTATGCTTTTCAAAAAAAGATTTATATTACATACACAAATTAAGAAGCACTGTAAAAAGAACATGTTGAGTTTTCTTTGGTAATTGTGACGTGACTTACTGTGATCCCCGTGCCCAGTGAGGAAGAGGAGCCAAAGTGTTTTCTTTGACCATCATAAATGCGAGGCTTCACAAAGATGATAAATGGTCTGAAGTCTGCCGTCCGAAGAGTCTTCAGAGCCTGGATGTGGTAGAACTATGCATCAGACAACCAGCTCCAGCATGAATATATTTAAATGTCCCAGAGCTTTAGATGTGTTGAAAAGCAATGGATTGAGCCAAACCCACAAGTGTGCAAGGCAATTTATTTATGGATAATGAAATTCTTTCAGGCGCATCAAATGTAAAAACTGAACAAGTTATAGTACGAGTGGTTAGTTTAAGTATATGTTAAATAATACTAACCTCTGGCTGCACATCCACCAGACAGACCTTGTTTTGATTCAAAACCCTATGAATGGACTCCAAACTGGTGCCATACAGATTCTCTTTGTACTCTCCGTATTCAATAAACCTGTGGAAACAGAGAGGTTACCCTGCACAAAATAAAAGATAAGTAATATTTTTGCACTTATTCACATTGGTTTTAATACTCACTTGCCATTCTGGATGTCGGCCTCAAAAGCTGCTCTAGTGATGAAGTGATACTCGACTCCTTCTCTCTCGTGACTCTTCCTGGCTCGAGTTGTGTCTAAACACCACATGTTTAACAAGGTGGAAAATAAGATGCTGGCTGAGTGCAATAAACTGTCTTTATTGTATGAACCTGCAGAAATGTTTAGGTATTACATTCATCAGCCCTAACATTATGAGCTCATATCCAATATGGACCAAGTCCTTCTCATGCCACAGATAGATTTCAACAATCAGGGCATGAACAAGGAACATCTGAGTGTGTCCTGGAGCAGCAATATATATTCTTTGGTCCATGTGAGTTGTGTGTGGTCAGGTTGAGCTCGTTTACCATTAGATTAGTATCTGGGGACCATTGCTGTCCTTTTTAGGGGAAACTGCTAATGTAGGGGAGTGCTGTGGGGGTAGGTGTCAAAGTACAGTAACAGGATGCAGATTTTTTTCAGTAGAGCTTTGTAATGTAGAAAGATGAGTGTTTATCTGTCAGTGGTTTTAATGCTATGGCTGATTGCTGTATGTGAGGAAAAACAAAATACTTACGAGGCACAGCCAAACCGTACCATCGAGGATTCTCAGCAATCACTTTCTGTTTGAGCTCAGTGATCCGAGCTCCTAATGATCCTGTGACCGCACACACAACACAATGATTACCAGAATGAAGGGTTACATAAGATGACCACAGTATCTGCATGCAAGCATCCTGCAACAGATTTCTCTTTGCACAGAGTCACACTGGAGCTTACCTATCAGTACAATAAGGCGGGGTCGCTCGCCAGGGTGTGGCAAATATTTCGTCACTTCCTCATAAATCAGGAATTCTGTGTGATTGGCCTCTGGAGTGTGTGCTTCTGCAGATGAGCTCTGTCGATCTTTTCTGAGGCGGAAACTTCTACGGAGGCTAGCTGTGGTCGAGACATGCAAAAGAAAAGAAAAAAAAGATACTGTAAGCTGAGCAAGTACAAATGATGGGGGACATAGGTTGCTCACCTTTTCCTTAATGAATAAACGCACACAAACCCACTGCAGATCACACCGCTACTTTAAACACCTTTAAGAAGCCAAGATTTACAGCAAACTGACAACTGAGCAACCAACGTCAAATCAAACTTCTCACTCTGCCAGATTAAAACTCAAATCCTTTACCATGAATCACACAAGACAAACACACTGAACAACACTGTTAGAAACCAGTAGGTGTACCTGAGTAAAAATCCCACGAGAAAGCATGGCCACAGAAGGCAGGGGCTGCCTTACTCTTGGGAGAAACTACAGCTCATATTAGACCATTTATTCCATCAGCTTAACACAACTGAAGCCTGGAAGCCATGCATGCTGTCCTACCACGCAGTCAAACACGGTTGGCATGTAGCGTGAAGAGAGGTCGCTTTTGATGCACGATGAGAAGCCATGAGGTGCCACAAAGACACTGAGAAGCTCGGTGACTGCTGCTGCAGCACGCAGTACAAAAAACCTGCTAGACTGACCATATTCTAACAGGGTCAAGTTATGTTAGAATATGTTTGAGAAATCAGGGATTAGGAGTCAAAGAAAAGTTAAAGGTGCGGGCAGTTTCATTATTATCCTGCAACCAGCTGCTGGAAGATGTCACATGCACAAATATGTATTTTGTTGTTTGTTTGGTTGGGTTTTTTTTTTGGGGGGGGGTCAGGAGATCCTCAGAACCATAACTATATAAAAAAGTGAATAGCAGTCCATCCTACAGTTATACATTTACTATGTGCTGATTTATAATTTTTTGATAATGATCACTAAAAGATGAAACAGGACAAAAACAAAAAGATTAAGATTTTACATCAAACTCATCTGTATGACTGAAGATAAAGTCCAAAGACTTCATCTATAGCTATCTCAGGAGCACCAAAGTGGACCTGAAAAAGTTGAGATTAATCAAAAAATATTTTAATGGGAGCGTTTGTGCAGCTGTTTGGGAACTCTAACTCAAATATAAACATTCTGGAGGCAGGGGGGCACTGTATTATAATCATATAATCATCTGCTTCACAAATTCTTGTTTCATATCACATTTTACTTATAAATCTACTTCATTATAAACATTTTGTGAGCCATAACACATTATATTTTCATGATCATGTACATATTTACTACTAAGTCTGGAGAAAATTAGCATCATTTCCAAGGTTACCTGGAGATCACTTTGCCAACATGTATTGGCTTCATTTGCTAACATTCTTTTACATGATTTCTGATCTTTTTTAAAACGGTTTGTACTGTTAAAAGTTCCTTGGATAATTATAACATCGTTTACCTTTTTTGCAAAACAAGCAGTTGATATTATAGTGTAAATAAATCAGCAGATTATAAAAGAAAGACTTGCTTTCACATCCTTGTACATGTTATGATGATGGGATGATATAAACTACACTTCCAATCAAAGTTTGGGACACACTTATCCATCATAATGGGAAATTGTGTCTAAACTTCAGAGTGGTGCTTTACATCAGTAACGGGGTATTTTCTGCATTGAAAACCATTTGTTAGTACTTTGAGGACATTCTCCAGGTTATACTGACACATTTTAAATGTCATGATTGTATTTTCACTGTTTTAAACATCAATATTTTTTCTATTTACAAAATAAATTTTTCTTTACCCGAATTATACTCAAATATTATATGATTTAAGTGAAAATCCAAAATTAACACGGTCTAATTCTGTCCATCTGCAGGTAATATTTTGGTATATACAGCTAAATGTTGTGAGATTGTTGGCAGGTCATGACATAACCATGCATAATGCTGCATGATGGCTGCAGTGGCAATGCAAGAGGATTACATGAACTGAAGAATTTGGAAGGAACAAGTATTAAGATACCTTAAGTACATCTCAGATTCTGGGTCATGAAAATTTCTCTTTTTCCTTCACAGTTGCCACTGAAAAGAGCCACTGATCAGTGGATTTGTTTCTGTGCATTTAAAATGTACAAGTTGCTTTAAGTAATAAATGTTGGATGTAGACAACAGGAACTGATTCACCTGCCCACCTTTACACCAAGCTAAATATTGTCTGCAGATGTGTACACATTTGATTTCATCTGTCTGTCATTCTTCAGTCTGTTTTGTTTCTTTAGTGGCCAGAATTTCAGCTTTTCTTTGCATCCAATTCTTAACGTTGACACCGATTCACAAAAACCGTGACATTGAATCCACAAAGGCCACCAGAAAGTCAGAGAAACAATAAGTTAACATTTTAACTGAGTTGTTATTTACTGTTTATCTTTAAACAGTGCAGAGACGAGGTGCAACGTTGCTGCAGAGTTCAGAGAAGGTTTTATCCGCAAACAAACCTCTACAATGGATCAAAACCAGTAAAGCAGCGTAAAGCAATCCACATTAACACCTCAACAGCTTAAAAAAGAAAATATGAATTGGCACACAGACTGAGTAAATGTGTGACGCGGCAGCGTTTAGCAGAAAGTCAGCAGTTTTACTTCCTCACCTACGTCTTTTCCATTTAGAGCATCTTTACTGTCACAGTCTTCTGTGGGATGATGCATGGGGAGAGAAAACAGGGAAAGAGGAGGGAGGAGATGTTAAGGAGGACACACAGCAGGTTAAGTGCAGTTAAGTTGGGAGGTGGTACAATGGCTGCTGGTTAGGCCAAAAAGGTCAAATATGGCAAGGGGGGGGGCAGAAACATACAATTTGGGGAAATCAGAAGGAGAAGTGTTTTTGTGACTTTCAGATGAGTCTCTGAAGGTTTTCAGCATGAAAACATGCTGATGGTGGCCCCAAAGTGTAAAATACAAAAACAAGATAAAACACAACATTTTTCAATATTTTCTTTTTTCAAATACAAGAACTTTCTTTCACAATTAATAGCGTTAACATCTCAGAACAAGGAGAAAATGATCCTCCTCTTGCTCAGCATCAGTTTTCAGCCATTGCTGGAGTACTGTGAAAAGACTGATTTTTTTTTATCATCTTATTATACTTGTACATTTTTAAATCTTAGTCCTTTATTCGTCCCACATTGGGGAATTTCCAGTTGCTAAAGCAGCAGTAAAAAGGTCAATCTAAATATCTGCTGCTCACCAATCTTTCTGTGTGAACACGTCAATGATATCCTACAGACATGTCTTTCACAAACTAGCACTCACGTCTTCAGATGGGCAGAGTTTAAGCCACTTAAACAGAACACCAAAATGCCAAGATCTACCATATCACGAATCACATCGTTTATCAAGAAGGCTCTCTCCGGAGGCCTGAAACGGGACTATGAATGGTGACATGGAAACGCAGAGCAAAGCAGCATTTGGGATTTTCTCCTTGATTTAAAATGTAAATATAACACCAAAAGAAAATTCCTCAGAATTATTTAAACATGATGCTTTTCCTATTCTTTAACACTTGTTTTTGGTCTTCAGATATGTTAATTCAAAATATCTCTGTGAAATGTTGCTATGTTTTTGTCACCTTAGGGCCACCAGTGATGGTCTGGGGATGAGACATGTTTGGTAAAATGTGAGTTCTACTACATACCTCTCTCATTTCGATCATCTGAAGTTAGCAATGGAAGAATAACACACAGTATCAATAGAGAATCTGACTCGACATCTACTGTCATATTTATTTACTTGAAACTAAAGTCACCTTTTCAGTTTATTTCAAAAAGTCAACACAGTCTCAACTGTCAGGCTTAATATGTCTTTAAGCATCTCATTTGCTTATCTGTATCTTCTGTATTTTTGTCACTTAATAGATCTATTGAAAATAACCTTTTGAATTTGGATGTTTAATATAATAAATAATAAATTTGAGCCTAAACTCAACGCGTTTAATTCAAGCTTCCCATCCCCTTGTTGTTATATGTTATGGGAGGCAGTTTAAAGCTTTCCGAGTTTAGTCATTCTTACATGCTTTGGGAGACACAGGAGCAGGAAGGGAAGCTATCTTCATCCTGTATCTCAGGCGTCTGTGAAGAAAACAACCACAACAAATGTATTTTTCAATTA